>QEOT01006395.1:69089-90648 GCA_003123785.1 Pterocarya stenoptera | reverse complement strand
AGTACTCTGCATTTCTTCTATTGCCTTTTGAAAGAAACCAATATATGCTTTATATAGTCTTCTACCTACCGAACTTTTTTATTAATCTTTGAAAACAATAATACACGCTGCCTCAGATAAGCCTCTATTTACCCTCTTCTGTAAACTTTAATGAGTAGCTGATATAGGCCTCACACATGATCAAGCAAACTAACCAACTGCTGTCAACAATAGGAAAAGGCCAGAATATTTCAAAGATGAAAAACCTGAGGGCCACCACTCACTTCTTCAAGCATCCTCCCGTTGTCAATCAAGCCAAATAATTATGTTTGGTTTTGAAGCAAGCTTCCCACTTCATGCAGTGTTTTCCCAACCTCAATGCCGTATTATTTGCAACATCTCCCCATGCCTAGACGAAATTAGTTCCTTGAGTTTAAGGGACAGAATCTCTCACAGATATCAGATATCACGGTCAATTTACAAAAATTCTTCCTTGGAATTACATATACAATCTGATAATGGCCTATTCTTCCATAGAACTAAAAATACTTTGGCTATCACCCCACGGTCCCCACCTCGAGTTGAGACAATTTACTATCCATAATGACCTCAATCACGTCATGCTGCAACAATAATTCAGAAGAAGCATCAAAGGATAAAGTTGAGATTTTTCAATGTTGCAAGCCCAACATTGAAGCTTGTTATACTTGCTTTTTGGGAAACATTCAAGTCCTATATATGTAAACAGATTGTGCGTGTGGTTGGTGACCTTAATTTATCCTAGGCTGGGAAATTAGTAATTTACATCTTAATTTATGCCTTCCATGTTTGTTTCAATTCGCCCTTAATTGTATGATATTATCATTAGCTCTAGATTCTCCTACTGTCTAAATAATAGATCATATCAATGAAAATTTCAAGCTTTGGGGTTTAATTTCCCCTAGCAAATTCTATTGTTACTTTCCTCTCTTAATTTCATCATATGGTATGAAGGCAAGCTGACCACACACTATTATTAAGAATTCTCCACAAAGGAAGGTTATGGCTCTTATTGGACAGCATAGTGCTTACTTGAACCAATGATGACGAGGAATCCCTGGCACATGAATTTGAAATAAAAAACTTCAACAATTTGAACTACTTTCTAGAGATGAAGTGGCAAGATCTGAATATAAATATTTCTTCCTCGACAAAATAATATAATTAACCTTCTCAGAAATAGGAATATCGGGATGTAAAGCTATTGATAACCCAGGAACAGCATGGTAAGAGTCCTTTGGTGGAGAAAAGAGACATAGTTGGCATATTAATCTTTTAACCAAACACTCGACCAAAGGTGTTCCATTTAATCTACATGATTCCTTGAAGACAAAAGCTTTTACTGATGCTGAATGGGGAATTTCGGTGTAATAACCGAGCCCTAAAATCACCATAGAAAAACATTCCACTACATAGGAGACGGCCACAGACTACAGTCATCAATTTCAGATTAAGACCCTAAAAGAGAAGTATTTCTTGGTTTCTTGGTATACCAAGAAATACTAGTGAAAGTACTGAATCCTAACCTTGCTAGGAAACCTAGTCACACTAGGAAACAAATAAGAACATATCCATAAACCCTCCCCACCCCATTGCCGACACCTTCGGTCCATTTAGAAATGCTTCTAGCCCTCTAAGAACATGAAAATACTGGGTTAAGCTCCAAGGAAAGGGTTCTGAGCCCAGTAGAAGCCTAACTACCACTTGCAAAATTTTGCATTCATCTCTTGGCATGTACCCATCGGGAGCTGCCATAACCTTAATGTCAGCTTCAACACCATTCCAGCACCACTTTTTTGCTAGTCCTAACAATTTACAAGCTGCTCACATATTGTGTTGATAATTCGATGGCAACTACCACTTGCAAAATTTTTCATTCCAGCTCCACCTTTTTGTTAGACCCACCAAATTCATCCCAGCCAACCATTCTGGTCTCTTATCCTGCATATAATGCCAATCATCAATAACTGCAAGATCAAGTCTGCCATCAAAGCTTAGCACTTCTATCTTTACCTTTTGGCAATATTATCCATCGCATATCTCAAACAACATCCGAGACAAGGCCACAAGAGGATGCTGGGGGAACTAGTGGATGCCTATCAGCCCTTGCTTCACATGTAGAAGTTAATTCTTCTGGTTCAAACTACTGTTCCTCTTGTTCAGCAGCTCTCAGTCAATTACTGTAGCTCCATAAGACCTCCCAACTTCATGGTGATGGATATATGTGGAGTGGGAAGACCTTGACTTAATGACTTCCACCAGAGTTGTCAATGCCACAGATGAACTCTTAAGCCAATAAATTGACCAAAAAACATAAGCAGCAAGTCATCCTGATAATTATTGGCCAATCTACCCCCGTAGGTTCTCCCAGTTTGTGCAAGCATGGTGTTACCTACTATGATAACAAATTTGATGCAGCACCAAGTTTCATCTAAGGATGTTGAGACTAGCTGAGGTGAAATTAAAAGGTACATAGTTTTGTAGATATAGGTTCATAAGCGTTGTTTGGGGCTCAAATAATAAAGATTTTTTTTATCAGTAAATAAGAATTTTATTGAAAATAGGCGAAGCCAAATACACGGGACATATACAAGAGCCACACCTAGGCATGACTGTCTAAAGATACAAGAAAATCATGTACGTTCATGCCAATAAAGTCTATTACAATCGACCAATGGAATATAAGTGCAAAGAAAAAAAGTTCTAAGCTTGTCCATTGTCCGTTCACGATTCTCAAAACTCCGACCATTCCTCTCCATCCATCTGCACCACCACAGGCAGGTCGGCATCATCTTCCCCATAGCTACAATTTGGGAGCTACCCCGGATGCCTTGCCAGCTGGCCAAAAAGTCAACAACCCTTCTTGGCATTACCCGGAAGAGTCCCACTTTCGCAAATATACCGTTCCATAAGCTCATGACTACATCACAATGCAATAATAGGTAATCCACAGACTCACCACTTTTCTTACACATGTAACACCAATCCAATACAATGAGTCGGCATTTCCTTAGATTATCTAAAGTGAGAGTCTTCCCTAACGAAGCTGTCCATACAAAAAAAAGAAGGTTTTGGGGGTCCTTCCATGTGTTCTTCCATGGGAATGTTCTTATACAGTGTGTCATAAGAGACCTATAGTATGACTGTACTGTAAAGCTCCCCTTCTTGGATGGTGACCACATAATCTTATCCACTCCTCCAGTCACTCTACAATTATACACAATATTGAAAAAATCTGTAAATGTGTCAATTTCCCAATCTTGGGCTCTAAGCAAAATGATATTCCATTGGGGAGCCACTAGAGAGATCCATAAGCTCTACTACTGAAACCGCCTTTCTTTGTGCAATGCTGTATAGTATTGGGTAGGATTCTTTGAGGATTCGATCTGCACACCATAATTCATTCCAAAAATTAATTCTAGAGCCATCCCCAACTACAAAACGTGTTGATTGATGGAGATTGGTCCAGCCTCTTCTTATGTGTTTCCAAAGCCCCACCCCATGTGGTTCACTCACCTCATTCAAGCACCATCATCCCCACAATTGACCATATTTTAAATCTATGATCACCCTCCATACAGCTCCCCTCTCAAATGATAAAGATTACTATTTAGGGAATGAATAAACTGAGGGTAGGGATTGGAACATAATAAAAGGCAAGTAAATAGAAAAGAAAATGGAGAGAGAGAGAGAGGAAAGATCAATCTAGAATCATGTTAGCATTCTGAGCATCAAACCTAAGAGAAAGATGCATCCCAAAAAATAAAGCCGTGTTTCATCTTTATTTCTTTTTGAAAGTAGCAAAATATAAACTATAAAGGCCTCTATCTACACAAGCTTCCAGTGACTTTTGAAACGCTTTGAGGACTTCCTGTGCAAAACAAAATATTTTTATGTAAAAGATGATAAGTGCAACGGGTAACCGACTAAAAGCTAATCAACCCATCAAGACAAGAATTGCAAGTAACAAATTTTCAGTCAGGCCAAACCATATAAGTCAGTAAGAATCATGACAATTATACAGTATCATACCACGGGTTTGGTACTCTTGATTCTGTAATAACAAAAAGCCCCTTGACTGTCAAGTACAAAGAACCTCCTCTTCCAATCACCTCTTAAACTTGAAGATCGCTTCAATAGATATCCTTGTTTGACAGCCTGGACCTAAAAATTAAAAACATACAAATACAATAATAGTACCTGTTGATGACTACATACGAGATCAAAACATTAAAACAACATTAATGGAAAACTAGGGCAAATTCATGGCCTGGAAGTTAAAAGAAAACTACAGAAACTAGTTAATCACCTCCCCACTTGTGGACTGCATGATTCCTTCAACATTTCCATACGAGCTCTTACCAGCAACATGAATGTTATTAATACCTGAGGAATGCTCTAAATTACTTGAAGCTCGCATATTGTCCAGCTCAGCTTGCATTCTGTATTCCTGAATCCTTTTTGCAAGTTTATCTTGTTCAACATTGGCCCTTTCTTTAGATTGTTGTGCATATGTTAATACCTAATTTCAGACACAGCAAACAACTATAAGTTAATTATGAAACCAAGAAATCATCAAAGCTAGTAGGCAATGAAAGACTCCACCTATGCATACTCATTTGACAGTGATAATGACATTGTTAGATGAGATGAATTTTAAGTATCTCTACCAAAAAAGGAAGCGTAAACTTCTTCTTTATCGAATGCTCAAAAATTCAGATCAAAACTGATTTTGCTCTATTTCATTGCACAGCGTGAACTTCTGTTTTCCACACCATTACAGCTACGAAAGTTAAAATGTAATTGTCAACACTTGTATGGTGTTAAGATCATTGAAAAAGATGAAAAAGTAAAACAACAAAAAAAAATACGGCGGGACAACTAGGTAAGAGTTTTAATCATAACATAATTAAACAGTGAGTAGTTGACATTCACCAAATGCTATGGGGAGAAAACCAGCAATAGTCCCATATAAAGGCTTAGCTCTTCCCCGATACTGGAAATGAAATAAACCCCCATTGCTTTTTTGCCACTTTCATGACATCCATCAAAATAAAAAAGCAGACCTTAACAAAATATAAATTTAAAAGAAAAATTCAGTCATACAATGTATCAAGTCAAACAAACAACCAATTACCATTTAATTTTGTTAAGGAAAGAATATTGGTGTTTATGGGAAATTTTAGAGTAAAAATTCTCAGTTGACTGTATTAATTATTCCCATACTATTAAAAAATATATATATATCTTTTTAAAACTCAAAAAAAAATCCTATTCTATAATATAAATGTTAGATGGCATAATACCCAATTAGGGTATAAAAGTAAAATGCAAGTTATGGTATATATATAATGCAATAGTGAGAGAGTAGGACATGTTTTTTGGACTGCCCATCATATTCTCTCAAAACCCTAATCTTGACATGGCATCAGAGCAGGTTTGACTTTCAAGAATCTGTTGGACTTCTGTTGTCAGGTTTCAGTTCGTTTAAACAGAAAAAAGGGTGCCGGGTGGTTGTCAGAATCGGGTTAGTGTGCCGGTGGTGTTGCTGCTGCTGCCACTCAATGTTTACACATAAAGCTCCAAAAAAGTATCTTCTTCCTTGTAAGTTGATGAGTGTTCTTGGAGAAGTTGGTCTGGCTCAGGTACACACTCTAAGACTCCTGATTGTTGGCTGTCCAGGAATTGAAGTTTCTTCATCCAAATCTTTAAAGGAAAAGCTATAAATTTATCAAAGTCCTGCAGCACAACCAGGTAAGACAAAACTCAGAAAAAATCGTGTCTTCCATAGGATGGGAATTGCACGGGTGATGCCTAGGAGGGTGGTGGATCTTCTTTTGCTCGTTGGAGGGAGCTTCAGGTAACACCCAAATTGCAACTATGTGGAAAATGATTCCTTTATGTCTTATGTGGTACATTTGTCTTGAAAGGAACTGTCAGACTTTTAAAAACCAGGAACGCTCTTTGGAAGAACTTAGATATTTCTCTTGTTTCATATTTTATTTCTACCGGCTTCCGCTATTTTTTTCAATGGCGCTAGTTGTCATGACTTTCTTGTATCCAATTCTAGCTCTTAACTTGTAACTAGGTGTTCTCACTCTTCATGTGTACTCGGGTACGCTTATTTACTTGATTCAATAAAACTTTATTTTACTTATCAAGAAAATGGTATTGGGTATACGCTAAACCCTCACATCAGGCTGGCTGTCAAGGTGTTGAGAAACCAGCTGAAATCTTCCTCAAATTTCCCTTGTCATGGCAACAGTGTAAGTATCCACTTATCAAAAAAAGCTATGTGAGTATCTCATCAATCCATGCACCTCCTATAAAGTAAAAGTTAAATGGCTGCCACCTCTAATACACGATGCTGTCCATGTCTTCACAGCATCAAGAAAATCAAAAATTGAAGGGTATTGCTTGTTGTCTAGGCCAGATGAGAATTGTGGGTAAGGTTCTCCTCAAGAGACATTGAGATTTAGGTCACAAAGTCCGCATGAAGCCTCCCTCGTTGTCAATTGCTAAGTTATAATTAAAATAGTCAGAAAAGGGTTGCTGCCAGCAACCCCAAACAGCCCTAGAAATTGATTATCTCCACTATTTAGACATAACAAAGACTAGAAAGCATAAACGCCTGGAGTACTTGCATAATACAGCACCTAGCATGCATATTTAGAGAGTTCATAACATCTTGGTAAACTTTACACGTGACACAGTTGCTGTCATAAATTTGACAACACCTCACTCACTCGAGAGATGATAATAGGACCCTGAACTGGATATAACACTACACACACAAAGTGCAAAGGATCAAGCATCATTGATGACATTGAATTAAAGGGAAAAAGAACCCTACCATACCTTGCTGGAAATTCCAGCCAACAGTCATCACAACACACAACTTCAGGAGCTTTAAAACTCCTCTTTATGGCAGCCATCAGGACTGCCAGCCCTCACACCAGCCTAAGGGCCAAAGTAAGGGCTGTTTTGAAAAAAAAAAAAGTAAGGGCTGTTTTGAGCAGTCTCAGACTTGGACTCTAGAATGAGCTTAAATTTGCATGACATAGGGATAAAACTGTTTAAGAACTCTTACTAAAGAAAAACTGAACTGCACTGCTATTAAAAGTGCCCTAGGAATAGGAGAAACCAAACTTTACCACTTAGTTTAGATGATGTAGTTTGAATAGGAATTAACATGGTAACATCTAAATGATCGACCAATCATAACCTAGATTAGTCCTTCTAGTTTTTTGCTCCAATCATAACCTTGACTAGTCATTAAGGAAACAGTTCCCAATCAAAACACATAGGAGCTTGAAAGGGGGTTATTGTGTTAATGATGAATAAAAAATAAGAAAGTAAAGGAAAAGACAAGATAGGAAAGTTAATGTATGATTGCATGTGATGTATGACTGCTGATAACGGATAATTGGTAAGTGATGATGAGGTGGATGGCAACGCCAAGAATGGATCACTTGATATGCACCTAGTGATGTCCATCTACTTTTTGACTGGATTCCACCTATGGCCACAAATCGGAATCATTATCTTTAAGATCGCCAACCCTAGCACACAGGGCATACTCGTGTGCAATGAGGATTGCATGAATGATATGTATGGATAATGTTAAGGTCATGCATGTTATAAGAGTGCAAAAACTTCTATAATTTAAAGTAATGTTTATTACATGATGTATTGCTTATTGAGTATTCAACTCATTATTTAATTTGATGAGACTGAGACCAAGACTAGATTTAGTTTTATTCTTTATGAAAGAGTTTCTCAAAAATGTCTTTTCTATTAACATTAAGGGTTTTTATTGAAGTTATGACTATATAATTTGGAACAAATTCCACTATTGACTATATAGGCCAAGTCACATGGCCTATACTCCAAAATGACTAGTCGACGATACAATTAGAGTCCATTGGAATATTATAAAGAGTAAGAACTTCTCATTCCCAAGCAATGTGGGATCCCATTCACCATCGACCCTTATCCTTATCATATGAGGTAGCACATAAGGCCACACTTTCTCAAATTATCCGCCATCAGAATTCTCCCATGAGCAGCCAGCCAACCAAAAAAAGCTACCTTGAGAGGTACCTTACACCTCCAAAGGCACTTCCATGGAAAAGAATTAAGAGGTTGGCAAGACATGACCTTATACTTTGAGTTCTTTATTAATAAAGTTTCAAGGCGTTTTGTGGTTAATGGAATCTTCTTATAACTGACCCACAAAATTGTTTATGATAGTGGCATCCCTAACCCTAGAGGAAGGGGGTGTTACAAATAATTTCATCTAGTTCCAATGACTTTAATATGAATCAGTTGACAACGGCCTACCATATGACTTGTCTCATTTTATTTATAGCTGATAAGGGAAAAACTAAATGCAAACAAAAACTAAACAAAAATCCATTACATTTCTATTAATGGAGTGGATTAAACCCCCCATTAAAAAATCAATACACAGAACTAGCCTATTACCACATGTACACATGTCGTTTATTACCAGATATTAGCATACAAACGTGAAACTTATTGCCATCAGGAGTGCAGGCCAGCCCATAAAATTCTTATGTGTGATGCACACAATGATTCAAACATGTTTCACTATATAGAACTCAACCTTCTTTGTTTTTTGATAAGTAAGAAGTAATAAAAAATAAGTAATTTTATTAGAAACAAATGTATAGACGAAGCCTATGTACACAGGAAGTATACAAAAGAAAACACCTAAATACATTCTAGGAAACATAAAGCGACACTAGAAAATCATGAACAAACTCATCATTAATCACTAAAGCAGAAAACCAAAACAACGAAGAGTGCACAAAGAAATTCCAGAGTTGCTCCAAAGTACGCTCCTTGTCATTAAAACATCGCTCATTCCTTTCCATCCAAATGCACCGCATAAGACACAAAGGAACCATCTTCCAGACCGCATCCACTTGAGAACAACCATGAAGCCCGTTCCAACATGCAAGAAGATCAACCACTGTCAAAGGCATCACCCAAGCCAAGCCGATTCTACAAAAAATGTCATCCCACAAAGCCCTTGCCACCTCACAATGCAAGAGTAGATAATCCACGGTTTCCCCATTCTTTTTATACATGAAACACCAATCCATAACTTTAATACCCACTTCCTTAAATCATCCAACATCAAAATTTTCCCAAGAGAGGCAGTCCAAATGAAAAAATCAACTTTGGAAGGCACGTGAGACCTCCAAATACACTTCCAAGGAAAAGGAGGACTATTCTGAATAGTCAACAGCTTATAGTACAAACGAACAGTGAACTTTTACACTCCTTGGAATTCCACAACATCCTAACCTCATCATTACCATCAAGCCTCAAAGAGTATAAAAAGCTGAAGAAAGCTGAAACTTGGTCAATCTCCCAATCTTGAACAGCTCTAGTTAAGCAAATATCCCACTGAATCGAGCCATTAGAACAACAAAGCAAATCAGATACCGCAGCAAACCAATCTGAAGCCAATCAAAAGATAACCGGAAACACACTATTGAGGACTCAATAACCACATCAAATGTCAAACGAGAAACGGATCCAAAATCCCTCCCCAAGTGCATAACTAACATGACTAACAAAACTCTCTCAACCCTTTCTAATGAGCTTCCAAAGACCCACACCATAAACCCCCCCGAACTTCATTAGAACACCAACCTCCCCAAGCATTTTCATACTTCCAATCAATGACCTCCCTCCAAAGCAACTATCCTTCCGACTCCAACCGAAATAGGAGAACAAACTTCATAACAACAAACAAGATGGAATTTAGTTTCATCTCCCATACCACCCCATAAAAAAGCATGAAACAAATTCTCAATCTAGTTGGCCACCCCTGTAGACAATGGAGCCAACGATAGAAAGTAAGTGTAGAGATTGGAAAGGGTACTCTTGACAAGAGTAAGTCTACCCCCTTTAGATAAATATAGTCACTTTCCAACCAGCCAACATTTTATCAACTTTCTCAACAACCCCTTCCCAAATAGCACTAGACTTAAAAGGCGCCCCTAACAGAAGGCCCAAATATTTCAGAGGTAAAGAAACAATTTTACAGCCCAACAAACTTGCCAAGGTTCACCTTGAGGCCCAATACAGCTTCAAAACATAATAACACAGCCCTTAAGGCTTGAATCTGATAACAATCCCCGCATCACAAAAAATGAGAGTGCCATCTACAAAAAGAAGATGTCAAAGTGTAATAGACCCATTAATAGCATTACCAACTGAGAAACCTAAAAGAAAACACCCCCCCCCCAAAACAGCGGCCTCCACTATCCGACCCAATGCCTCCATAATAATGACAAAAAGGAAAGGGGACAAAGGATCCCCCTGTCTCAAATCACGTAGCCTGTGGAAAAAACCAACAGATTACGAATAACCAACACCAAGAATCGAGCAGTAGAACACAATGCCTAATCCACGAACACCACCTTTCCCCAAAACGGCATCTCCCAAGCACGTAGAAAAAGAAGTCTCAATTCACATGATCAAATGCCTTTTCCATATCAAGCTTACAAAGAACACCAGGAACACCATCCCTCATGCGACTGTCTACATATTCATTAGAAATAAGCACCAAATCAAGAATTTGTCTCCCCCAAAAAAATGTGTTTTGGGGCTTAGAGATAATTTGCTCCATCACCTTGCTCATACGATTAGCAAGAACCTTCGATATTATCTTCTTTTTTTCATAAATAGAACCTTTTTTATAAGTAGAACCCTCAATATTATCTTGTAAACCCCACTCACAAGACTAATAGGACGAAAATCCTTTAACTCTGAAGCCCCCAGGTTTCTAGAGAATGAGAGCAATGAAAGTAGCATTGAGGGATTTTTCAAAATTTTTAAAGGAAAAAAACTTCTTAAAAACCCGTATCACATCTTCTTCCAAAATCTCCCAACAAACTTGAAAAAAGATCATTGAAAATCCATCCAAACCAGGAACTTTATCTTTGACCATCCCCCTAACCACCTAAAAAACCTCATATTCATCAAACAGTCTCTCCAACCAACTCACACTAAGAGGATCAAGAAAATCAACCCCTCAATTTTAGACCTCCAAGAAGCTGATTCAGTGGGAAGACCTTCGGAATAATGCACTATAAGATCTTGAATCTCAGGTGGAGATGAAATCACACAACCATCATAGCGAAGCATCTCAATAGCATTGTTCCTCCAGTGTGAGTTGGTTGTTCTATGAACAAATTTAGTACCCTTGATTTTTGCCGCCAAGAGATTTCCTCCATCAACAACACCCTCTCAAGTTCAGCCACCACTGATTTTTTTCTCAAAATGACCTCTTCAAAAGGAACCCCATACTCCTCCCAAACTCCAAATCCTATAACTTATCCATAAGTGGGTTTTTCTAACCATTAATATTCCCAAAAACTTTTGCATTCCACTTGTTTAAGTTGAACTTCAATGCTCTGAGCTTACTAGCAAGAATGAAACTAGGAGTACCCATGAACTGAAAAGAAGATTATCGGCTCCTAACCTTATCAACAAAACCATCAAATCCTAACCACATGTTTTCAAACTTTAAATACCTCAGACCCCCATGAATACCACCACTGTCCAACAAAATAGGGAAATGGTTCGAACACACACCAGGCAATCTCTTTTGACACAACTCGAGATAGCGTACTTCCCAAGAAGGAGAACAAGAAATCGATCAAATCTCGACCAACCTCGACTATTGGACCAAGCGGATACACCCCCCACAAGTGGAAGATCCAAGAGATCCAAATCAAAGATAAACTCATAAAACTCCTCCATTACCAAAGAAAAACTAGATTAACCGTAACGTTCACTTAGGAACCAAGTAATGTTGAAGTCCCAGCTCATACACCACGACACATCCCAAAGAGAATACAAACCCACCGATTCTTCCCACAAAAAACTCATTTCCCAATCTGAATTTGGGCCATAAACACCCACGAAGGCCCACTCCCACCCATCCTCCACATTTTTAAAAGAACAAGCTACAGAAAAATTCACTATACATTCCTCCATCGACTCCAGCACCTTTGTGTCCCACATCAAAAGAACACCTCCAGAAGCTACCCATAGACTCCAAGCGAGCCCAACCCACCAAAGAACACCCCCACAAACTACGAATTAAGCATCTATCAACAAAACGTAACTTCTTTTCTTGATGACAAACAATATAAACCTTCCAACTACGTAATAAAGACTTGATACAAAGATGTTTGTTTGGATCGTTAAGCGCCCCAACATTCTAAGAGAGAATTTTTCGGTTTCACGAATAAAGATGAGACCCCCTCCCTTTCAAATTGTCCCTCCCTCCACTCCCCTCCTTAATATCATAATTAATAGAACATTCTAATCCTTTTAACTCCCTTTCTTTCTTAGAAGCGAATTTCTAAGCCGTGTAATGACCAGATTCAATAGCTATGAGAAGAGCCTTGAATTGTTCTTCAAAACCATCACAAGAGATCCCAAAAAAATCTTGTATTTCCTCTACCTTTTTAAAACTAAATCCGACACCACACATGAGGAAGTGTGACGAGGAGGAAGAGCACATAGAGGGATCGGATGAACCTCATTCCCATCGGAACAATCCCTTTCACACACTACCATTTGCAAGTTCAAAGCATCAAAAACCACCCTTGGCAATTGTAGCTCTCCAATATTAATCAACACTTGAGAAAGAGACCCTCTATCCATCCCCAATTGCAGAAAAACATCCATAGGAAACAAAGGTTGAGCAACCACCGAAACCGGATCCATTGAATGCATACCCTTAACAAATGGGACCAAAGGAAACGAGTTAGTTTCACTCCCAACCACAACCTTTCAAAACTCCAAATGTGGCAAAAATTCCCCTTCTTCACTTTCCAACAACATTTTCAGCTCCGGCACACCATCTGATGGGTCACCTGACACCGGTAACAAAGTCTATGCCAACCCAGATGACAACAAAACTACGACTAGCGCCGCAATGGATGGTGAAGGATCCCATCCCAAAATTCACGAAACAGCCCCAATACGAGACTTCACCCTCCAAACACGATGTGGCCTTTTTGCAAAGCCCGGCCCAACTTCTTTCTTTTTTCCCTTCTTATCTTTAGGCAGCTTTGGGCCTACAAAACAGTCCAGCCCATCTACATTAGCCACCACCTGCTTACCCAAATCGCCAATTTCACTACCCACACAACCCTTAGGCAGGCCCAAGCCCATATTAATCCAACGTATCATAACTTCCACCTTATCCCTCATGTCCAATAAGACCCTCTACATGGCCATCAACGAAGATCCATCATTTAACCCTGTTGAGCCACCCCAAGAAAACCAAACATCATTCTTGGAGAAGTTAAGTTTCGGTTGCACCACCTCCCCACCAGCTAGTCAGCTACCCCACGATCATCCCACCGGCTACCAAGCAACCATGTGCCTCTAAAGATGACGACGATCTCATCAGGACCTCCCCAAAAGACCCTTCAATCCCGAAACAATGTGAGCGTGAGGAGAAGCCCTCTGAGATGCTCTGTTCTTCATACCTGGAACAGAGGACATGAAAACTGCCTCTCTCAGCTTTTCAGCAAACTACCTCCAACCCTCGCCCTTCAAACCTTCTGGGACAGCGATAAAACCAAGCTCACCTCTCTCCCGTATTGAGACAACGTCCAAAAATGGCCATAATTGTTATGGCAACATTGGGCTAACAGCACCAGATTCCCATTTCTTCTAGACTTGTAAAACTTGAACAAACCCGCCGGTGCACTGCAAGCACCCACCATAGTGGCCAACCAATCAGCAGCAAATACATCCACAGTGATAAACTTAGGTGCCATTTGGATAGGGAGTTGAAATGAGATGAATAGAGATAAAAGTTAAAAGTTAAATAAAATATCGTTAGAATATTATTTTTTAATATTATTATTATTTTAAGATTTGAAAAAGTTGAATTGTTTATTATATTTTATGTGGGAATTTGAAAAAATTGTAATGATGAAATGAGATGAGATAAAACACTTCTTGTATCCAAACAGGACTTAGTAACCTTGCGACTTCTCTCTGTAATCCACCACCACTGCTCATTCTCACGTTGAGACTCAAAAATCTTAGAATCAAAGAGAAGCTTCCACCTCAAACGCATCACAAAACGGAAAACTAATACCAGAATGCCCAACTAACAAGAAAACATGAAAAGAAAATGGGAAACGAGAAGGAACAAAAGAAAAGGGTTAAGAAAATTCCCAGCGAGATACTTGTTTTGCAAATTCACATATTTTGCAAATCCCAACATGCTGCAATCCCTTTGCTTTAGGTTAACAAGATGCTTGTAATTTTTCGAAATGACTTAACATGAAGAAATACATTTTTTTGATAAGTATCATAACGAAATACATCAACTCAACCTTCTTTGTTTAACTTCATGCATGCTTAGTTGAGCCATCTAGCATAATATGTGTGTGGAAAATGCCAGAGGATGCCATTCGACAACGTCAAAAGGATTAATATATGACAAATGAGAAGTAAATGACGATCATACCTGGTGAATAAATGGTTCCATTGGGCTCAATAACTCATAGCCCTGAAGCGCATAGCAAATCCAATTTTCAGTCTACAAAATGGCAAACACATTGACATCTACGAAATTTAGATTTAAGAGTTGAACAAGCAAACCAGCTTAAAGTATCTCAGGTGAGCATCCATCATTGCACTTATAGTTTCCAAGAACTCATATTTCTTCTTTGATTCAATATTCATCAGGGCATTTACCTACGCTTGAACCAGAAAGAACAGTCCATTACAAGCAGAATGACAAAAGCGACTTTTTCCAAGTGCATACAGATATTCAGTTAAGATGAAGGCATACTAGATTGAAACGGCTACTCTCAAAAGCTGACTTTGAGTTCTGTAGATCCTGTCAAAATAGGGACATTGTGGAGTGTAAGATGCTAAACTTTTGGAACGAAAATGTTCCTTCCTTTACCAAAACAAAACAGATGCTGAATATTTTACCATGATGCAACTATATTAACCAAACCAAAAGGGATGCTGAATACTTCACCAAATTATACAAATATATTAACAATGCTTAAAAATAATACCACTATTTTTATGGTGATCTGGCGTTTTCATTGATGAGCAATCAGAAAGCAGTCAAAGTCAGGTCAGACCGAGCTGGTTGAGCAGCAGGAGGAGAATCAGTCTAATTGATTCATACAATTTTCATACGTCTTTTTCCCACATTAGTTAGTGCCCCTATTTCCTCTTACACGCTAGTGCCCAAGTCTCGTTCTCATCTACAATTTAATTTCATTATGCATATCTACCACAACGCAAATCTGTCAACCCCGTAGGTGAGCCAGATTCCATATGCTTAAGATTACATACCCATATTACAAAACAACAAAATAAAAGCAATATTCAAGAAAAAAATCCATGTTCTTCAAAACTTTGGAGATGAATCTGTACTACAAGTCGAGTCCAACACATATTATGTCACTCTCCATCAACCAGACACTAATCACGCTACAAAACAGTTAGTCATGAACATGGCACTAGTTAAGAGATTGAGCTTTCGAAGAAGAGTGGTAATGTTTGGCCAGTCGCACCAATATCTATTATATACACAGTGATATGCAAGCCAGCACATTGAATAAAAATCATAGCACCATGTGCTGAGATTAAGAAAAACCACAATGCGAAGAATGATTATCTTGAGAATTTCAGTTAAATGCAAAACAGGTCAAGAAAAAGATCAACAAGTAGAGTCATAACAAGATGTAAACATTTGTTCAGGAAAGGGTTCGATAGGTTAGTCATTACATAATAAAAACGAAGCATTACCTCTTCCAAAGCTGCAACAATGTCTCCTCTTGTATTTTTCTTCAAAGACACAAACTTTTCCCGTGCCTGCCAATTTAAAAACACATACATACATAAATACATGACTACAATTAAGAATATAACTTCATTGACACGACACTATAAAAAGGATGTACAAGAGAGACTAACTGATGGAAATTTCACAGCGCAACGAATCAACAAAATCCAGATTGGAAAGATGATGGTAAGAGTTTTTAGAAGTGTGGTTTAAAGGTCTAAGAATTTCCCATTCATTTAAAGGTCAATTACTAGAATACCACTCATGCATCAGGACAGCAATAATGGAGAAACTTCATACCTCAAAATGCATATAATAAATGTCATCGGTTATACCTTATAATACGTATGAAGTTCTATACCTTCTCCATTATCGGTAGGAACAATACTCCATTATCAGTAGGAACATTTACTTATTGTTCCTACCTCAAATGGAGAAACTTCATTCCATTATCAAGAAATGCATCAAAACGCGTCTAATAAATGTTCATACCTGATCGTAGGCATGAATAGATTTGTCAAAGCGTCTACTCGATTCCTGCAAATGAAGGGTAAGCACGTAAAAAAAAAAAAACAAAAAGCAAAAAAAGAGAAGAACTTCATCCCAATACCCACCAGTAGATTCTGAGATAAATCAAAATTCAGGATTCATAACTAGAATTGCAGGACATTAGTTAGTTAGAATCCATGAAAAAAGAAAATTGCTTTCAATGGACATTCATGCATTGACATGATATTCAGTTTGGGAGGTTGGATAATGCCCACTGATATCAAGATTCCTAACTATTGAGAATGTAATTGATGTGGAATACAAGCTTTCTCGGTTCTGGTGAAGGGATCTCCGGTGGGTTTTTTCAACAATTCTTGGGGTCTAAGACAAGGACCCTCTCTCTCCTTTTCTATTTGTAATTGTCATCTATGCTCTCAGTCGTATGCTGGATGCAGCTGTTGGAGGAAGAACTCTTTAAGGTTTCTCGGTGAGTGGTGTTAATATCACTCATCTCCTCTTTGCAAATGATACTTTACTCTTTTGTGAGCCAGGTCGTGGTTATATTCAATATTTGAGGGCATTATTGCTTTGTTTTGAAGCTATCTTGGGATTGAAGGTGAACCTCTTGAAGTCTGAAATGATACCCGTGGATTCTGTGAGTAATATTTGAAGTTTGGCTAGCATTCTGGGTTGTAAAGTTACTTCGTTTTTTTTTTATCAGTATTGTAAAGTTACTTCGTTACCAATTAATTATCTTGGTCTTCCTTTGGGGGTTACTTTTCAGGCGCAGATTATTTGGGATGGTGCATTAGAAAAGACTGGAAGAAGACTAGCAGGATGGAAAAGAATTACTTGTCTAAAGGAGGCAGAATCACTCTTATCAAAAGCACTCCTCCTAATCTCCCAACATATTTTCTCTCTTTTTCCTTTACCTGCAGTTTGGCATCTTACATTGAGAAAGTCTTTCATGCTTTTCTTTCAGGTGGAATTGGGGAGGAACCTAAGTTCTGTCTTGTTAGATGGGACAAAGTTTGTTCCCCGGTTGCTTGTGGTGGTTTGGGGGTGCGTAACTTGAGGACTTTTAATAAGGAGCTCCTTAGGAAGTGGTTGTGGAGGTATCATCGGGAGGAGGAGGCTTTGTTGGGGGTTGTTGTTGAATTTAAGTCTGGGAGTGATAAGGGGGGATGGTGTTCTATTGAAGTTAGGGGGGCATATGGAGTAGGGTTGTGAAAAAATATTCATAAAGGATAGGGGTTTTCCAAATTCATCAGTTTTGAGGTTTGTAGGGGTTCTAGTGTTCATTTCTGGCATGATGTTTGGTGTGGTGTTAGGGCCCTTAAGAGAGTTTTCCCCACTCTCTTTTGGATTGCAAGTGATAAGGAGGCTATGGTGGCTGATTTGTTGGATTGCTCCAATGGCTCAACCCAGTTGAATGTTTCTTTCAATAGAGCGGCTCAGAATTGGGAACTTGGAAACATTGCTGATTTTTTCAGTTCGTTGTGTGCTATGAATATTAGTAATGTTGAGGACAGGATGATTTGAACTCCAGTTGGGAGTAGGATATTCACAATTCAATCTTTTTACAAGGCTCTTTCAGGTCCTCATGGTAACAATTTTTCTGGGAAGAGTATTTGGAGATGCAAGGTACCTCCCAAGATTGCTTTCTTTGGTTAGACTGCTTCCCTTGGGAAAATTCTCACCATTGACAACTTGAGGAAATTGGTCTAATCATTACAGAATGGTGTTATTTATGTAAGAAAAATGGGGAAACTGTTGATCATTTATTGTTACGTTGCAAGGTGGCCAGGTTTTTGTGGGATGATATTTTCAACTAGACCAGTGTGGCTTGGGTAATGCCTAGAAGGATAGTGGAGAATTCTTCAAGATATTCATATTACTGCTGTGTGGAAAATGATTTCTCGTAGTATTATGTGGTGCCTATGGATGGAGAGAAAAGGTAGATGTTTTGAAGATCGGGAGAGGTCCTTGGACGAGTTGAAGAGTTTCTTCTTTAACACTATTTTCTTGGGCTTCTGTCATTGGTTGTAATAGGTATAGTCTCCACAATTTGCTTGTTTCCATTTCTAGTTCCTAGCTGTTATTAGGTGTACTCCATGTATACTTCCTGTGTATTTGGGCTATGCCTATTTTCAATCACTAGTTTTTATTCCTACGTATCAAGAAAAATCTAACATAAGAAAGAAGCAGGAACAATTTTATAAACCCTGAAAATGTTGTGAACATTAAAATAAAAAGTACACTGTATCGACTGTAGCAACATGAATGGTGTTCTGGCTGTTTCCTATGGTTTAGCCCCTTAAGGGATGGATCGAAAGTTTTGAATATGAAGGTTTCAGGGAAAGTTTTGGTCCAAATTCTTATCCAGCTCGGGTGGATGTTAATGAGAAACTGTTAAAAATCTCAGAGAAACTAGGAAAGAGAAAATATGGACCAACCGAAGCAACACACATAGGGTTGCATGACACAATCTTAAAGAGCAGTAGCTGCTAGAAATTTGCACAACCACCTTCATTTTTCTTAATTAGAAAAAAAAAAAAAAAAAAAGAAAGAAAGAAAGAAAGAAAGAAACGATGTTGCATCCATATATCTCCATCTAACGTCTAATCTTAATAGGACATGATTTCCTTGAACTTAAATTACCAAGGCCTAAACCAAATAACTGGAATTTAAAAACAAAACCTCATCTTCGAATAGGGTGATTATTATAAATGCTAGTGGCACGAAAGTCTACCTTTGCATCTTCCAGATCAACAGTCATAAAGTGCGTTAGCCGGTCAATCAAGACATGCTCAACCTGCAACAAAGATTTTGTCTGCTCAATATAAAAATTAAAATTCAAAATAGAACACAATAACTACAAAATATTTAGCCTTTTTCCATCAGGGAGAAATTAGTTTTTTCACCATTTTGATGCAAGGCTAAATATGCATTCACCATCAACTATATAGAAGATATAGCGAATGACTTTCATAGAACTCCATAGATAATTATATGCTTTTGCTTCTTTGACTCAAGTGCCAGATGGAGTAACAAATTAAGCTTCATAACATTATCTGCGATCTCTGTTTAAATTCTGATGAAGCATTAATTATAAAGCGTTAGATAGATAGCATAAGCATGTGTAGGGTAGAGACATCGGAACTCCTTTTTTTTAAGTATTTGAATTTCATTTAAACACAAAAAGAGCACCATACAACCACATAGGAAATACACAAAACAAACACCTAAACATCCAAACACATAGGAAGTATACAAAAGATACACCTAACCACGAAAAAAAAAAAAAAGGCAAGAAAACCATGAAAACAATATGGATTTTTATCGGAAATTTGATTTTAAAATATATGTACATATAGGAAGCTCATCGAGCTCAAACCCATTCCGTGGTGTGACATTGATATCAATAGGCCTCTAGGGAAACCATAACTGTCTGTCTAGGAGGCTCCCTGACCAAATATCAAAGAAAATAGTGCTTGCCCATCTTTGTGAAAAGATTCATATGTAAAAAAAAAGAGTGAATTAAGGGTAATCCTTAAAGAACTCATCCAGGCCTCCATGGATGAGTACAAAAAGGCTTCACAGAATCTTGGCTAGTTAGTAAGACAAGTAATTTAGTAAGGAAACAAAGTCACTAGTGATAATAGGATTGGATTTTCTAGTGATAATATTTGATATAATGATTATTGTTTGAACTTAATATATTATGGAACAAGTTGTAATAACATCAAATCAGCCTTGGAGTTCAGGAAGGAATCAAGGTCGGTGGAAGACCAGCACCAGTTTGCCCTAAATATGAAAGAACACATCAACGTAGTTTCAACATGCAACTAGGGTCTATTACAAGTGCATGAGGGTTGGCCATTTTGACTTAACCTTTCCACTGCGTATTGTTTATTGTACACGTGTTGCATTGCACACACTCAGCACATGTCGATGGGGTGCGTTACTGTGTCGTCATCATCTCGGTGTCTCGATTTCCGTGTGTGTCTGTACATGGAAGTTGGGGGCGCCACACAGTAAATGGGAAGTGAAAAACTCCACCATTAGGTCATGGTTATTAAATGTCATGCAGCTAGACATCAATCAGGATTTGTTATTTCTTCAGTGTAAAGGAAATATAGGAGGCATTTGATGAAACATATTCAAACAAGGGAATTGCATCTCCAATATATGACTAGAAGCGATGAATTTAAGGAACCAACTAGGGTGATTGGTCTGTGGCAACTTACTACCATAAGCTATGGGGCTTATGGCAGGAGATAGACCACTACTAGAATTTTGAAGATGATTGTCTTGCTGACGCAGTGAAACTACAAAAGTTTGTGGAACAAAAGCATACGCATGAGTTTCTATGGCAACCAATACCAATGATGTTTAAGGCGCAACGTACGTGCCTGAACCTAAGTTAAATACCCTGCATGAGAGAGAGAGAGAGAGAGAGAGAGAGAGAGAGAGAGAGAGAGAGCCATAGGAGCCACAACATGGTGGCCAACTAATTTATTTTTGTTTTTAAAAAAAAAAAAAATTGGAGAGCAACTATGTTAAAATGGAGGAGGGAATCCATCATTTTAACGCATTTGATCCACCAATCTGACACGGGGTGTAACTCAGAATGAAAAGTTTGATTTGAGGTTTGAGATGTCATGAATCATAGTTGGAGGTGTGTTTGAGCCTAACATGGCATACGGGACTTTTTTTTTGCAAAATACCAATTTTAAAATCATTCAACAGCATGTTGAGAAACTGGCTTACTAAACAAAGCATCATCTTCATGCAGCAATTATCAAGACCAAGAGAATGTCAAAATAATGAAAACGAATTTTCTAAAGTGAAAGGGGGCATGTTAAAAATACACTTAGAGAGGCAAAAGCACTTCTAGTTCAATTATTTACCATTCTCTCATGAGAAACAAATACTATTTAGGATTCACAAATGCCAACACATAATTGGAAGGAAATTTTCATTGCTTGAAAATTGACAACTCACTTGGGAACGAAGAAGCTCTTTATGGGTAGCAAGCTCATGAAATACATTAATAAACTTGGACATTACTGGACCTGGAACAGAGGAACCAGAAATAGAAGTTACACTGTAGCTCTTCATATTTTTTTGTCAGCTTGTCAATCAACAAAAAGCTTAAATCCT
>QEOT01006395.1:18226-50801 GCA_003123785.1 Pterocarya stenoptera | reverse complement strand
GCTTTAAATAAAACAACAATAATTTTAAAACCCATAAACGAACCAATTTAAATCAAAGATCAATTTAAATCTGAAATAATAATTAATAAGAAGAAAGCCCAATAAAATATTATAAAATAATATTTTAAAACTCCCAAAATACTAAAACTAGAGAATCAATCATTAAATTAATTAAAATAATCCTTCATTAAAATACACTAAAATACGGGGTGTTACAATAACCTTGTACATGCATTGAAGAGTGAACTTCTTATTCCCAGAATGAGTCCAAAGCATGTTGTCCACCCATCTCAACACTACCAATACTCGTAGCGTACAGAAAGCTAAAAAGTTGTAAATAGTACCAATTTCCCAATCTTGAGCAGCTCTAAGAAGTGAACATTCCATCAAGTAGAGCCACTAGAGTTGTCAAAATGATCCCCCACCAAAGCATCTTGATCACAAGCAACCCAATAGAGGGTAGGAAATGCAATCTTGATGGCCAGCCAAATCACTGCACCAAATGCCATTCCAAAATCTGACCTTGGATCCCTCACCAACCACAAGCAAAAGTGACTAGCAAAAAGCCCCCAACCATTCCTAATATTTTTCCACAACCCCACACCATGCTCGCCTCTCACTTCATTAGAACATCAACCAATATGCACACTAGTACTTGGATTCAATAAGAACTTTCCACAATGTCTCCCCTTCCTCATGGTATCTCCACAACCACTTCTCTAAAAGGGCCTACTAAAAATTATCAACTTGTAAACCCCCAACCTTTTGCTGGAAATCAGGGAACAAACATTGTCCCAACTAATCAAGTGAAACTTGGCCTCCTCCACAATTACCCTCCTCAAGAAGGCACAAAAAATCTTCTCAATCCAATTAGCCACACCTGCAAGGGAAAGAAGGATAGAAAGTATGTGGGAAGGTTGAAAGGCTGGTCTTGATTAAAGCAATTATTTCCCCCTTTTGACAAGTAAATCCTTTTTCTAGCCTGCCAACCTTCTTTCAACCTTCTCAATTACCACATTCCTCCCTACACCCACCCCTCCTCATTTTTTGTTCTGGTGGTTGATTAGTGAGACTTGGGGGGGATTGATGTCAGGACCAGTAACACAACTATGATCACAAAGAATGGATCAACTAAAGCAGTTCCCTCCCTCCCTCCCACCGTCTCTCTCTGTTCACGATTTAGCAAGCCAGTTAAGCTCAATGCAGGTCCAAAACTTTCTCTACACCATTTGGTAACAATTACCACCGCCACGAGATCGTTAGAACCAAAAGGGATATAGATAATCGAACTAGAAATAACAATAGAAAAATAAAACAAAAGGTTTAGAATTCCGCATGTGAGTCAGGAAAAGGCACTTTTATAGAGCAACTGAAATATAGAAGTCTTGCAAGAAAACGATATAGTCGGAAAGGGTGTTTACCTGCTTCAGAAACATGGGGGAATCGTCCAGCTTGATAAAGGACGACATTTTCCTGCTCGAGTCTCGAGGCAAAAAACCCGAAGACCAATGCTCTCTTTCTTTCTTTGAGCTAAGGACGACGGAAGAATTTCAGATCGAACGGAAAAGCAGGGGCTAGGGGTCGCTAACGAATGGCGTGTCAAGAGAGAGTGACTTTGTCGATTCGCGGAATCGTTTTTGAGGATCCGATCGACAACCAAAACACGGGGGAAGGCCTCTTAAAACACGACAACGGCCTCACTGAATCGCATTCACACGGGAAAAAACTTCCTTCTACGGATCAACGTACATATTGACAACCACCGAATGTCAAACCAATAACTTTTTATATTTTTTTTTCTGTTTGCATAAATAAAAATTAGGTCGGAGTTTTCACTGAAATATAATAAATAATTTATTTATTTTTTTAATTTAAAATAAAAATTATATTAAAATATTTTTGAAGTTAACTTCTTATAGTTTTTAAAATGATTGGCTCTATAGCCATTCGGGAGCTTTCTTTAGTGTATTTTGAATGTTTTTGTTTTTTATTATTTTTTATGTATTTTTTAATATTTTTAAATATTTAAAAAAATAAAAAATTTATAATATAATTAAAAAATAATTTCTTAATCACTAAATAAAAAATAAAAATCTCAACGGAGCCAGTAGAAAGAGAGCAGTTTTCTTTTAAAAATTTTAGTGCACTTAGGATAGGTTTGGATAATAAAATAAAACACAAAATTCTCATCTCATTTTATCATTACACCTTTTTCAAATCTCGATACAAAATATAATAAATAATTAAACTTTTTCAAATCTCAATACAAATTTTTCAAATACCAATTCAATTTTTTCAAATTTCAAAAATAAAAAATAATATTGTAAATTTTAAAACAAAACACAAAATTCTCATCTCACCCCACAAACCTATCCTTAGAGTAGAAAATTGATGTAACGGTACATGTGCCTATTGATGTGATTGTGAATATTGCAAAAAGTGATTGTTTGTATATGCTTGTAAGTATGCTCGTGCTTTTGTTTTATGTATCCAATTGTGTTCTACCCTTTTTACTGTTTTATGTAAACGAAAAAATTTTTGCAAAGTCATGGCATAGGTTTGGAAGTTTCATCTCATACAAAATTTTCATTTCATCTCATCTCATCATTACACATTTTTCAAATTTCCATATAAAATATAATAAGCAATTCAACTTTTTCAAATCTCAATACAATTTTTTTAAATCCCAAAATTAAAAAATAATATTTTAAATTTTAAAACAAAACACAAAATTATCATCTCACCCCCTAAATCTATGTGTGCATATACCATTTATTGGTAGCAATTAGGTTGTATGCTTTCTAACTGCTTATATACATATCTATTACTATACATAAAAGTGAAGTCATATAATTTCGATGTAACATTCTATCCATAAAAATAGGCATTCTATCCATTAAATTTGAAGTGTTATATTTATTATGAAGCTGTAAACCTTTTAAAAGTAATGTTTCATTATAAACTATTGTATCTTGTCAAGAATGAAGCCAAGAAATATGCAAAGCACTGAATTGTATTTCTTGAATTACTTACATCAAATGATATATCTTATATACTATTTACAGGAAGTGAATAACTGGCGGGAAAGTAATATTTAAACTTGTCTAAGCAAAACAAACATAAATTCCTATAACAGAACTGTAACAGAAAAAACAAAAATACTCTTTAATACCCCCTTCAAGCTAGAGTATGGATGTTAAGAAGACACAGCTTGGAGACCAACGTAGAAAACAGAGGATAACCTAATGGTTTAGTGAAATAATCAGCTAATTGGTGATGAGAAGAGACATGAAATAACTTAAAAATATCTGCCTGAACCTTGTCACAGATAAAGTGACAATCTGTTTCTATATGTTTTATTTTTTCATGAAACATAGGATTAATGGCAATGTGAATAGCAGCCTTGTTGTCACAATAGAGGGCAACAACTTTAGAATGAGGAATTTGTAGATCTTGAAGCAAAGAAAGTAACCACACAACTTTAGAAACTGTGTTGGCCATGACTCTATACTCAGATTTGGCTGAGAATCTTGAAACAATACTTTGCTTCTTGGATTTCCAGAAAATGAGAGACTTGCCAAGGAAAATACAAAATCATGTGACAGATTTTCTAGTATCTTGACAATCAGCCCAATCCGAGTCAACAAAGGCAGTCAATTGAAGAACAGAGTGTGCATAAAAGAATAACCCTTGGCCAGGAGAATTCTTAAGATATTGCAGCACTCTTTGAGCAGCATAAAGATGAGGCAATCAAGGAGAATCCATGTATTGACTTAAAGTATGGACTGCAAAAGTTATATTTGGCCGTGTGATAGTAAGGTAGAGCAATCTGCCCACTAGTCTCCTATATGAAGTGGGATCTTCTACAAGAGAACCATCATCCCGAGAAAGTTTGAGATATTGTTCTATTGAAGTTTTGACAGGTTTAGACCCAAGGAATCTAGTGTTTAATAGGATCTCTAAAGTGTATTTCCTCTGAGAAATGGAGATTCCAGAACTATTTCTTGCAACTTCCAAACCCAAAAAATATTTCAAAGACTCTAGGTCCTTGAGTTTGAACTGTTGATCAAGAAATGTTTTGAAGGTAGTAACAGCTGCCATATCATTGCTAGCAATGAGGATGTCATCCACATATACTCACAATGTAATAAAAGTAGTTCCTTGAAGCAGTGTAAACAAAGAATAATTTGCTTTTGATTGTTTAAAACCAAGATAAAAAATGGTAGATGAAAACTTAGCAAACCATTGTCTTGAAGCTTGTTTTAAACCATACAAGGATTTGTTTAATCTACAAACCCGTGCATCATTTTTATCACCAAAACCAGAAGGCAAAGACATATAGACTTCTTCCATTAAATCTTCGTGAAGAAAAGCATTGTTGACATCTAATTGAATTATATGCCAACCTTTAGCAACTACTATAGCAAGAAGGCATTTGACAGTAACCATTTTGGCAGTTGGACAAAAAGTATCAAAGTAATCTACTTCTTCTTGTTGTGTATACCATTTGGCAACCAACCGTGCCTTATATCTCTCAAGTGTCCCATCTGATTTTAGTTTGACTTTATAGACCCATTTACATCCAATTAGACTCTTTCCAGGAGGAATAATAGTTAGTGTCCAAGTCTTATTTGTTTCTAAGACTTGAATTTCTTCAGCCATAGCAACTCTCCAATGGAGAATTTTTACAGCTTGGTGATAAAATTGAGGTTAAAAAATGGTGGAAAGGGCTAAGGTAAAAACTGTGTGTTTTGAAGACAAATGAGAATAATCAAGTAAATGAGATAAAGTGTATTGTTTACCTGAAAAAGGACCAGAAATCCCACTTGAAGTAGGAGAAGAGCAAACCTGTGAGGATGCCAAATGGCAATGAAAATCTTGCAGGTAACCAGGTGGTTTATGCACTCGAGAAGACCTTCTAAGAGTATAATGATATGGTATGGAAGGGAATTCATTAAGAGTAGGAGAAGTAGGATCTGAATGAGGAGGGACAAATTCTATATGAATAGAAAGAGGAGTAAGTTCTATATGAGGAATAATGGGAGGAGGTAGATCAGGGAATAGAACATGCTGATTAGAAATAGGGACAGGAAAAACATGAGAATGAGATGTTGGAGAAATTAAGAGAGTGAAAGGGAAAGATGTGTTCATGAAAAACAACATCTCGAGAGACAAAAGTTGTGTGATTATCAAGATCATAGAGTTTATATCCTTTAATGGCAAGAGGATATCCAAGGAAAATACATCTTCTAGCTCGAGGAGCAAATTTGGATTGATTATGAGCTAGTGTCGATGCATAACAAAGAGATCCAAACACTTTGAGATGAGAGTAAGTGGGTGGTTTGTGAAAAAGTAATTCATATGGTGTTTTATTTTCTAGCAAAAGGGAAGGAATTCTGTTTATCAAGTAAACTGATGTAATAATGTAATCAGACCAGAACATTGGATTGAAAGAAAAGAGCACGAGCAACATTAAGAATGTGTTGGTGCTTTCTTTCAACAACTGAATTTTGTTGAGGAGTAGCTACACAAAATCGCTGATGAATGATGCCTTTAGAAGAAAAGAATTGAGACATAGCAAACTCAGTACCATTGTCTGTTCTAATGGTCTTAATGGAAGAATTAAATTGAGTATCGACCATGTTAATGAAGTGTTGTAACAACACTCGAGTTTTAGATTTATATTTCATCAAATACACCCAAGTGCTACAGGAAAAGTCATCTATAATGGTTAAGAAATATTTAAAACCATCCAATGACTAAGATTGAAAAGGGCCCCATATATCACAATGTATGAGTTGGAAGGGAGAAGAAGAATGATGCTCACTGTGAGAAGGGAATGGTATTCTTTTATGCTTAGCAAGAGGACATATTAAACATAAAGTGTCATGTTTATTGATAGAAGCAATCGGTACAACGGAGGACAACAATTTTATTAGAGAAAAGGAGGGATGACCCAACCTTTTATGCCAAACATCAAACTCAGAATTATTTGAGTGAGAAACAAAAGTAGAATTGAAAGATTGAGTACAAGATTGAGTAGAAGGAAGAGTGACATTAGCATCTGGTTTATGCAGTATGCATAATCTTCCTGTGGCTTTACCCTTCCTAACGGGTCTCCAATGGGTGAGGTCCTGTACATAGCAAACATTACCCAAAAAAAATAAGACAACAAGAAGTAGATCTAGTTAGTTGACTGACAGAAAGAAGATTGAAGTGAAATGAAGGGACACACAAGACATTGTGTAAGATAAGATGTGGAGATAGGTGAATGGAACCGATGTGTGTCACTGGTGTAGAAATGCCATTTGACATTTTAACAAATGCATTGTGAGCAGAATGAAAGGAAGTAGAAGAGAGGTGGAATGGACCATATCATCCATAGCACCAGTATCTATAATCCAATCATGAGGAGTGATATTCAAAGAAGAAACAGTGTTTATGGAAAAAAAAGAAGATGTACCCAAAAGTTGAAACAGTGTTTATAAATAGTAGTGAATAAAGATTGGAGTGGGTTTGTCGGTCCCATTAAAAGTGTTTTGAATTGTTTGGATGTATGAAGTATGTTGAGTTGTTAACTTTTGAATAAGAATGCGAAAAAGGTGCAAGTCTCGTCAGTTATAGAATTTATTAATAATGATGGTGAAATGATGATTTTATTTATATATTGTTTAAATAAATAGAATTATTATGATAAATTAGTGCCAACTTTTCAAAAAAAAATATGCACACAATTTTTTTTAAAAACATTTTATTTAAATAAAAATTAAGCTAAAAATTGATTTTTCGCTATATGTATTTTTTTAAACGCGCAAATATGTTCTTTGGAATTTTTTCGGTACTCTGAGAGTTATTTAATTAAATCAAAATAAAAAAAAGTTTGTTTCATCCATAATTATTCAAGAATATTGAAATTCTTTAATTCCAAACTTGTTAAAAAATCAAATTTTTAAAATTTTTTAACACGAGATCCTCATGCTCCCTCTAATATAATTTTTTTTTTTATTGCTAGTGTGCTCATATAAGCAATAAAAACCAATTTCCTTATTCTACATCTATTTCCACCAAACTTCAACATCAATTCAATATCTCAGTTAATATGTCCACAAATAAAAAATATTAAAATGTAATAACATAAAGCTAATAACTTTTTGCAAAACATCTAGCTTTCACCAATTAGAGTCATACAATAACATGGAATTTAATACAAAAATCAACTCCCACTCCTATTTGCCCACATGCTAAGTACGATTGAGTCTCTTGTTGCTACCATGACCTGTACAAACGCAGATGACATATCAGGAACATGCAACAGATGCTCCGAATGATTTTCAATTGTCTGCCCCTCATAACGATCCAGATTCGTAAACTTACACGAATATTTATCATTCGGTGCAGTGCTGTGAATAATATTATGCATGACACGACATCCAATGATAATATATTATTGCCTGCAAATTTTGTATCCATTCATGTACTGCAATATCTTAAAGTGTTTCTTTAAAACACCGAATGTCCTCTCAATAACATTTTGTAGGAAAGAATACCGATAATCGAAATAGTCTTGGTATCCTTGGAATGAACGATTTCCATGACGTTCAGACTTGTGATACCACACACTCAGATACGGCGGCATAAATCTCCTAATACATGAAAAGGCGGAATCTACTAAGTAATATCCACCTGAAAAATATAAATATTCAATTAATAATGTTTTCTTCAAAGATTACGAAATACCATTTGTTTAGAAATTAATTACGATCAAATATTTACCCTCAGGAGGCCATGGGAAATGTGTGTCTAGACGACTCAACCCATCTATAAATACTCGAGCATCATGGGTAATGTTCTCTCACCCAAAGTATATGAACGTAAACATCATACTGCAATCATACGCTGCGAGGACATTGTAGCTAACTCGATGATGCCGAGTTATATACGCATTAGTTATCTGCACGGACACCATTGCGTCAATAAAAGTCCCGTCGATTGCACCATAACATTTCTGCATGTATATAAGGAAATTTTATTTCTACATATATAGTAAATGAGACCGAGCACATATCTATTTTTCTTAAGGCAGAGGAAGAATTTATTACCTTGAACTATGGATAATGTCTGGGCTTGTCGAGACTATAAGGCACTACCCCATCACCTTGTGTAGGTGTAATCACTTGAGGAGCAAGGTAACATAGTGCACATATCACTTCGTACACATGTCGATTAACGATTTTAAATGAATGTTGAAATTGGTCGGCTGTGATCCATTGAGCTGAGCCATGGGCGACAGTATATGCAAACATGGCAATAGCTGCCTCAACGAAAATCCCTTTGGTCGATTCGAGAATGGCATCCGCACGCAGCGTATTGCATAACGCTTGGAATGCATATACTTCCATCCGAAATATGTCCAGATGATTCTCCAAGTGTCCATTGAGAATTGCAATGATATAATCTCGTTCACGTATGTCGATATTATGATGCGGCATTCACTCAACCACTAGCCCGATGGATTCGTGTTCTGCAGTGGCAATAAGAAGAATTAGGTTAGTTATATCTAAAAAATCATGCCTCTGCCATTGTTGGTATTCCTCCCACGTTGGATAATGGTTGATACCGAACTTTATTAATGCAAGAAAATTTTGAAAGTCACATTTTCTGCGTATACAACAAATTAATTGGAACCAACCACTAATCTGATTGAGCATTCAACTACTTTATTTCACCAATGTTGGATTGGTCCAATGTAATGATGATTTTCTGCCCGGGTGTTTTTTTTTCTTCTCCTAAATAGATATGACGGTTTTATGAGTGCTACTCCTTTCAGGTAAAACGTATGCTTCCTTTTTCCTCTCTTGGGTACGGGTCATGGAATATCAAACTGTTTGAGAGGAGAACTCTCAAGAGAATTTACATAACCATTGATATTGTCAAGAGAATTACATGTTTTTATTTATATATATTTTTTACATTAACTACGTTGCGCAACAAATACATCATAGTGCTTGCTGGCTGTTAAATAATCATCAAGACTCGCCCCAACTAGCCTGTAGCATCTCTTGTGACATATACTTGTTCCCAGAGTCCATTCCTTGCGGTTGAATAATCATCATCAGCAGAGGCAGTTTCCAAAGTTATATGACTCCCACGAAAATGCACTATTTACAGGCGTCATCTTCATTTGTGAACTTTGAGCACCAAGCTGTATATAGAAGTAACACTTTACAAAATCAGATGGTAAAAACTAACAGATAAAATATAAAGCAGTACTAAAAACTAACAGTCAAACTTTACATCTCAAAATAAATAGTTAATTATTTTGCTTAAATATCTTGCAAGGCTTTTCAAAATCTTTCCATAAACGTTTTTAAAAGCTTCAGTAGGAAAATATGGTTCTTCCTAGCTAGGTGTTTCCACTGTATATATTTGGGCAATGCATACTCTTCTATTAATTCTAACACGATTTTTACTTTAAGAAAACACAGATCTGAGAAGATAGATGAGAAAATATCATTTTTGTGAAGAAAGTGAAATTTTTGCTGAGAGGGAATTGAGATTTCACGACGTAGCGAAGAGCGTTCTCATACCAATGCAGTGTTGAAAACAACAGTTTTGCAGTCAGGAAGATTGCTGATGGACCAAGGTGGCAAGTCATATTGTGCATTTCCGAAGGACGCCTGTTTGTGGATGATTTTGTGTCATAATTTGCAAGAAATGCAGCACAGGCGCCAGACTTTGATTTGAATACATGAGCCTAGAATATGACACTAAAGGTGAGAAAATATTGGGAAAAAAAAAGACACTGAGTTCACTGTGGGATCAATAGTTCCTATATAGTTCCTAATCGATAGTTCCTAATCAATAGTTCCCAAAAAGGACAGTGAACTAATCAATAGTTCCTATATATATAGCTGATAAACATTACCTCTTGATTGTCTCCCAGTGAGTTCACTATGGGATCTCCAAAAAAATTAGAGCTGATTCACTTAACTTGATGGCTTTGTGCAGATCTCCCAAATGTCCCCATTTTGGGTTCCTTGGTAGTCCTGGAATAGAATGGCAACATGTTTAGATAACTATGACATATTCCTTTCCAAGTACATAGGGAAAATTCCAGTCAATTTGCCTTCAATATGACAGTAGCTTTCACAACCGAGAAAAATAAATGAGGCAGGTAGACAACTTTAGCACAACCAACTCAAATGAGCTAAAGTAAATGCCTACCAAATTCATCAATAGGAGCATCATTATCATAGCTGGTTGCAATAATAACTAACAGAAGAGCCACCGTAGGGAAGAATGAACCTCACTACTGAAAATGCCAAGTCCTCTTCTGGCCTATGAGGAACTGGACCACCAAACTGTCCATGAAACGCCTTTCCATACAAATGGGTGCAGTTGCAGCTAACTGATTTGAGGCATGAACTTCAATTCCATAGCTTCATTAATACAAAGGAGCCAACAAGCTACGCAATAAATTATCCAAAAATACTCGTCAAAAATGTTTTAAAAGTACAGCATCTATGCTTGGTTTATGATCACTTCAAACCAGAAGTGATATACCTAATCGATCATACGAGATTAGGTATATTTTACATCTTAGAATGGATTAGGTACCCTATTTCAAATAAAAATGACTTAATTCATATGCTGTCTGATGCTGTTGTCTTCTCCAAGTTTGACCTAAAATCAGGATTTTGGCAAATCCAAATAGAAGAGTCAGATAGGTATAAGACTGCTTTCACTACTCCTTTTGGGCATTTCGAATAGAATGTTATGTCCTTTGGTCTAAAAAATACTCCGAGTGAATTTCAAAATATCATGAACGATATTTTTAATTCATTTACTCACTTCTCTATTGTTTACATTGATGAACACTGTAAACATTTGAATTCGTTTCTAGATATCATTAGACTAAATGGTCTTGTTATTTCAGCTAAGAAAATCAAACTATTCCAAACCAAAATTTAATTCCTTGGTTATGACATCTCTGAAAGTAAAATCAGGCCTATCACTCGGGCCATTGAAATTGCTGACAAATTCCCAGATGTCATTCTTGACAAAAAAAACAACTCCAAAGATTTCTCGATTCCCTTAATTATGTTGCGGAATTCTACAAGAATATGAGGAAACAATGTCACCCACTTTTTGAAAGGCTACAAACAAATCCTCCCCCTTGGACAAAAACCCACACCAATCTGATCAAACAAATTAAGACACATGTTAAAACTCTTCGGTGTCTTGGTATTCCTATTTCGGATTCCTTTAAAATTGTTGAGACAGATGCCTCTGACATTGGTTATGGTGGTATTCTAAAACAAATTATTTCAACAGGCTCCTATGAACAAATTGTTCACTTCCATTTTGGAGTCTAGAATCCTACAGAGTAATTATAGTACTTTTAAAAAAGAGATTTTATCTATAATACTATGCATCTCTAAATTTCAAAGTGATCTACTTAATAAGAAATTTTTATTAAAGATTGATTACAAAAGTGTTAAGTATGTTTTAGAAAAAGATGTTGAAAACATTGCATCCAAACATATTTTTGCACGTTGGCAAGCGATTTTAAGTGTTTTTTATTTTGATATTGAATTTATTAAAGGATCTAATAATTCCATTCCTGATTTTCTTACCTGTGAATTCTTGCAGACAGCCAACCATGAGCAAGAAAAAAAGGAAAGGATAAACAGACCACTGCTGTTCCCCCAATTCCTAATAAGCGCTTGCTTATCAAAACTGAGCATTTTTCCCCAATAGAGATGGCCAATAGGTTTACCACCTTAAGCAAAATAATCCAACCTACTTTCTATGCTTTAACCATTTCCACTGATCATGATCCTTATGTCAAGGCCGTACCATTACGACCTACCCCATATTTACTACCCAAATCCAAAACACCATATATCTGAAAACTCTATTCGGATAATTTGTTTTACATTGAACCAAATTGCTTTGTGATCAATGACCCATTCAAAATTGCTTCCTCTTATTTTCCTCCTGGTTTTCATTGGATTCCAGGAAATCCAACAAAAACTTTGCAATTTTATTCCAACATCCTGATCCAAACAAATTCCATTACCATAAAGCCAATTTATGATAAATCTGATAATATCAAATTAATCTACCACAGTGCTCACATTTCCAAAGTACTTCTAGAAGAAGAATGGGGAACTAACCCTTTCTCCTCCAATTGACTTGGTGATTCTGATACTGTGTTTTCTTATCATGACTATACCAAAGGTTGGTTTAGATTCATGCTACACCAACTACCTGATCTAAGTTATTTCTGGTTTCTCAATTTTGATAAAACTTTTAAAGGAAAACTTCCTTTCTGGTTCAACCGATGGTGGGANAATATAAAGCAGTACTAAAAACTAACAGTCAAACTTTACATCTCAAAATAAATAGTTAATTATTTTGCTTAAATATCTTGCAAGGCTTTTCAAAATCTTTCCATAAACGTTTTTAAAAGCTTCAGTAGGAAAATATGGTTCTTCCTAGCTAGGTGTTTCCACTGTATATATTTGGGCAATGCATACTCTTCTATTAATTCTAACACGATTTTTACTTTAAGAAAACACAGATCTGAGAAGATAGATGAGAAAATATCATTTTTGTGAAGAAAGTGAAATTTTTGCTGAGAGGGAATTGAGATTTCACGACGTAGCGAAGAGCGTTCTCATACCAATGCAGTGTTGAAAACAACAGTTTTGCAGTCAGGAAGATTGCTGATGGACCAAGGTGGCAAGTCATATTGTGCATTTCCGAAGGACGCCTGTTTGTGGATGATTTTGTGTCATAATTTGCAAGAAATGCAGCACAGGCGCCAGACTTTGATTTGAATACATGAGCCTAGAATATGACACTAAAGGTGAGAAAATATTGGGAAAAAAAAAGACACTGAGTTCACTGTGGGATCAATAGTTCCTATATAGTTCCTAATCGATAGTTCCTAATCAATAGTTCCCAAAAAGGACAGTGAACTAATCAATAGTTCCTATATATATAGCTGATAAACATTACCTCTTGATTGTCTCCCAGTGAGTTCACTATGGGATCTCCAAAAAAATTAGAGCTGATTCACTTAACTTGATGGCTTTGTGCAGATCTCCCAAATGTCCCCATTTTGGGTTCCTTGGTAGTCCTGGAATAGAATGGCAACATGTTTAGATAACTATGACATATTCCTTTCCAAGTACATAGGGAAAATTCCAGTCAATTTGCCTTCAATATGACAGTAGCTTTCACAACCGAGAAAAATAAATGAGGCAGGTAGACAACTTTAGCACAACCAACTCAAATGAGCTAAAGTAAATGCCTACCAAATTCATCAATAGGAGCATCATTATCATAGCTGGTTGCAATAATAACTAACAGAAGAGCCACCGTAGGGAAGAATGAACCTCACTACTGAAAATGCCAAGTCCTCTTATGGCCTATGAGGAACTGGACCACCAAACTGTCCATGAAACGCCTTTCCATACAAATGGGTGCAGTTGCAGCTAACTGATTTGAGGCATGAACTTCAATTCCATAGCTTCATTAATACAAAGGAGCCAACAAGCTACGCAATAAATTATCCAAAAATACTCGTCAAAAATGTTTTAAAAGTACAGCATCTATGCTTGGTTTATGATCACTTCAAACCAGAAGTGATATACCTAATCGATCATACGAGATTAGGTATATTTTACATCTTAGAATGGATTAGGTACCCTATTTCAAATAAAAATGACTTAATTCATATGCTGTCTGATGCTGTTGTCTTCTCCAAGTTTGACCTAAAATCAGGATTTTGGCAAATCCAAATAGAAGAGTCAGATAGGTATAAGACTGCTTTCACTACTCCTTTTGGGCATTTCGAATAGAATGTTATGTCCTTTGGTCTAAAAAATACTCCGAGTGAATTTCAAAATATCATGAACGATATTTTTAATTCATTTACTCACTTCTCTATTGTTTACATTGATGAACACTGTAAACATTTGAATTCGTTTCTAGATATCATTAGACTAAATGGTCTTGTTATTTCAGCTAAGAAAATCAAACTATTCCAAACCAAAATTTAATTCCTTGGTTATGACATCTCTGAAAGTAAAATCAGGCCTATCACTCGGGCCATTGAAATTGCTGACAAATTCCCAGATGTCATTCTTGACAAAAAAAACAACTCCAAAGATTTCTCGATTCCCTTAATTATGTTGCGGAATTCTACAAGAATATGAGGAAACAATGTCACCCACTTTTTGAAAGGCTACAAACAAATCCTCCCCCTTGGACAAAAACCCACACCAATCTGATCAAACAAATTAAGACACATGTTAAAACTCTTCGGTGTCTTGGTATTCCTATTTCGGATTCCTTTAAAATTGTTGAGACAGATGCCTCTGACATTGGTTATGGTGGTATTCTAAAACAAATTATTTCAACAGGCTCCTATGAACAAATTGTTCACTTCCATTTTGGAGTCTAGAATCCTACAGAGTAATTNGAAAACAGGCCGTTATCATTATTGGTCCATATCAACACATCCAAACCTGATTCAGTCTTACAAATATCCTCTAAAATACCATCAAGATTATCAAGGCCCACTAACTAGAGAATAAAATCCACATCCCAACTATTAGATAATTTGCAATCCTTAACTTTAAGAAGGGGATGACCCACAATATGCATATCATTAGCTAAAGGACCTTTATCCTGCCATTTATCATACCAAAAGAAAACATTTCCTTCTTTTAGACGCCACTTAGAGTTATCCAAAACCAAAAGAATTTTAGCAATCATTTTCCAAAACCTTGTACCCCTAGTTGGATCAACCAAGGTCCAAGGCTTAGCACCCATATAGTTACCCTTAAAAAAATTGGCCCATAATGAATTATCTTGAATAAGAGATTCCAAACAAATCTAGTATGAAGGGCTTGTTGTATATCATCAAGATTCCTAAGAGCCAAGCCATCTTCCTCCACGGGACGGCAGATATAATTCCAGGCCACCCTTTTTTTTTAACCTTTACCATTCACCTCCCTTTAGAAAAAAGTGCTCATCATATGATAGAGGGTTTTCATAGTGGATTGCAGGACCTGTAGAACTGCAAAGAGATGAAGGGCCATACTAGAAAGAACATGCCATAATAAAATAAGTCTGCCACCCACCAAAAGAATTTTCATCTTCCACCCCGATATTTTCTTTTGAACTTTAGACATAATATCTTCCAAATCCACCTGTTTGAGATGACCTAAGATAATAGGCATACCAAGATATTTGGAGGGGAAAGATCCTTCTGAAAATCCAGTCTTTTGTAATAACAAGCTCTTACGAGCTAATGGGATTTTTTGAGAGCAGAAAATGGTAGATTTAGAATGATTTATGCATTGTCCCGACCAACTTTCATATTTATGAAGCACAGCTAAAATCTCCCTGAGGGATTTAGAGCTATCATTAGAAAAAAGCACCACATCATCAGCATACATAAGATGAGAAATTATAGGTGTACCTTGGGCCTGTGAGAATTGACCAAATTTTCGAGCCTCCACACTTTGCTTGACCAATCGAGAGAGGACTCACTGGGCGCTAGCACCCCCCATCATTTGTTACTACCGCATCCGTAATATTAATCCCCTGGGTAAGGGATGATGATGCTTCGGTATTCGGTTGTTTAGGAGGTGCACCATTCGGTTCAACAGCCTTGTTCTTAGGGGAGATAGCTACAGGATTTAACGTCAAATCACCACCCTGCATATTATCAGAATTGGTTCCACCAGAGTTTGATTCTCCTTTCTTGCGGCCACAGTTTTTCTCCCCATGCATGGATTTCCCCACTCGACAGGTCTTGGTATTGTGCCCCTGCACTTTACATTTTCCGCAATACGCAGGCAGAGTCTCATAGAGAACCTCCTATTTCCGACTTGTTGGCAATCCAGGAGTACTAATCCAGAAGTAAGGAATAGGTTCCTTGACAGCATCCATCTCCAAACAAATTCTAGTTCCATACGTTCGAGTTGCACATCGAGTGGGATTGTCCTTGTGTATAAACCGACCAATAGGTGCTATGAAAATACGTAGGAAAGATTCTTGATAAAAGTTAGGAGGTAATCCAGGAAGCAATATCCACACGGGGAAGCTAGATGGTTTGTGCTCCTCATTGAATTCTGGAGACCAATGAAACGCACAGTAAGCCACTTAATTCACTTCGCAGGACTCACAGGATAGAGCTTTCACAAAGTCAGCCTTCGTAGCTAGCCTTATGAACACGTTGCGAGGGAGTTTCATGGATGAGACCACCGGGGTAGAACAAACCCCAGTGGCTATAGATAAAAGCACGGATAGCATCCAGAAAGGGTCTCTGTCAAAGGAACTTGAGCACAATGGAGAAACAGAATGGCTCAGCTGAATGAATGATTTCTTCTTTAGAAAACTGGAAAAATATTTCTTCGTCCATAACCTTAGGTGCACGAGGGGTGACTGTGATTTCAGGAAGGGGTTGCGGAACCACAACAGCCAGATTGGCAAAGGACTGACGGCCAGCGGCATGGCCATCAGCGGCTGCCATGCAGCCTCACCGAAGCAGTAGCAGCCAAATGAAATAGACACCCTATGATCACAAGGAAACCCTAGCAGAGCACGATGCCAAGTTGAATAAAATCCTCCAATCACACACATCAATCTAATTACAACACTATAAAACAAACAGTTATCAAACTAAGCTAATCAATTAAACCATGTCAATAAAACATTATCAAATGATGAATCAAATGCAATTGTCAATAAAACATGAATCAACCATCATAAATTAGACATAACCCTTTGTAACATAGAAACAATCCTAGGGAAAATAAGATAATCAAACTAATAAAAACACAAACAAGTCCGAAGCCAATCCTTATACACGACGTCATGGCAACCCCCAGATCCAATCAAGTCTACGCTTCGGGGCAATGCATAAGAACATGTCATGCATTTTTTCTTGAAGAAAATACATTGATGCTTTGTTATATTGTTCTGCAAGTAGTCGCAGGGTCAACTCCTCCAACAACTTCATACATTAAGCCATCTTGCTAAATGACGCATCCGATCCACTCAAGCCTCTGCCTTTGCTATGCTTTCTACTAGATTCGCCAAACATCTTCTGCTCCAACTCAGTCCTAGCGGCGGTGCTGGCGGCCATCACTTCAATAGCTTTACTCAATTCTGCAGAATGCTACCCCAAATAGACTCCCTTGCTTGACGATGAGTGATTCCTGAAGAACTCCCCCATCTCACACTTGGCTCATACATGTTTGGGCTGTCTATATCAATTGGCGCATTTGTAGTAGTTCCCTTTACAGGACCCCGTGCCCTTACCTCGTCCTCAAGGTTGTCCTCCTCCTCCGACGTGGGGGGTTCTTGCATGGACGCATAATGGAGGACCCATGTGGCCATAGATTGTCCAAAAATGGTGCATAGGAGCTTGTAGTCTAGATAGGCTTAAGTCTTGAATTTCCTCCAATTGCCACGCATCTAAAAGCAGGAAGGAAATTTAATTTTATTAGTATAGCAATCATAATCATACAATAGAGAAGGGGGAAAAAAATCCTCAACAACACTAATAACGAATGTAAAATAAATTTACTTTAGCCATTACTTTACCGCTATTGCCCTAGCCCAATGTTCCTCCGTGGCAACTATAGTCTTCGTCTGCGATTCCAACCCATACTCGTCTGGTCCAATAAATCAGCAAACAGTCGCAGCCTCCCTCTCAAGCTACATGTTTCCCCTAATCTGTGACGGATCAACTGGCTTCTTCCCAACTACAGCAAGCTTCTATGATAGTTTGACATGATCTCGGTTGGTGATTTTTTACCTAACCAATTTTCCCTCAAGGGTCTCTTGGTAATGTCTACCAACATCACCTCGAACCCATCAGCCCACAATTTGCGCTCATGTTGAACCCCCTGATCCTCCATCAAATGCTGCTCAATGAAAAAAATAAGAATCCACAATCCACAAACCTAACTTTGAAATGGTCCATTGTTTACATCTTCTAAAATGTTCAGATACATGGTAAAAACTACAGGACTTATTACCAAATTTTCTAATGTGGTAATTTAATAAGTATGATAGAAAAGACTAAAAAATGACATGGTGAAAATGCTATCATACCTTTCTCGGTGCACGAGTGGAATATCTCAGGTAGTAGCGCTTTAATATAGATGTCCAGGAAAAAACACAGACAAACTTATTTTAGTAGGTACTGAATTACACCAAACATCAACATAAACAAAAGGAAAGCATTCGGCAAAATAGAAAAAACAAACAACCATGGAATTGATGGAAAGACAACATGGTAAAGAAAGCATGCCTGCACAACTACAGTGCAAAGTGTCATGCTTGAAATTGCTTCCATGTGATCAAGCATATAGGAAGACCTTTTGCAACCAAGTGATCAAGCATGCCCACAAAGAGAACCAAGCCCATTGACAACTCTCTGAAGTCTAAACATAGTTTGAATTTTAAAAATACTAAGCTTGAGTTTCGCTCAATACTTTTAGGCCTATGTTTTTATGTTATCTTATCATCTTTTGAATGTATTTACAACAACTATAAATATTTCTAGAAATAACAAGTACCAATCTCACCTAGATTTGTGACCTTTTACTTTTACAGAGAACAGTAGATTGGGAAAGAGAGGAGATATCATCAAACATGGTTCATTCACATATGTGGAGAAGACGCATATACTTCAGACTTTTAGCATCTAACACTATGTTTGGGAGGCATTATTCCTTTGCTTGGTTGCAATTATATTTTTCTTGAAAGATGGATTCTTCTGAAAATATTAAGGTATTTAGAAGATGGTAATGGAAAGTGGAGAGAGTCCGTGTGGTTGCAATTAAGGAGCAAAATTCGATAATTGCCTTCATAATCAGGGAGACATATTACATGAGAAAAACCCCACATTAAAGGAATAAACACCAAGGGCCCAAAAAATGTGGGAATGCAAAAGGAGAGGAATGTAGGACAAAAGGTAGATCAATATTTCAATATTATACCACACTGCCGACATCACACTAAATAATAATCTTTAGTATGCTAATGCCTACCATTATTTTTATTGAATGGCTTCAAGAGTATGTGTCTAGCCAAATAATTGTATTTGTCTATAATGTTGTTTGCCAAAATTTCACTGCTGAGTAGTATATATGCTATGTAATTTTGTTTTTTCATTCTTCATGCTTAACTAATGGGTTCCTACTTTTTCTTTTCTTTTTCTCCTAAAAGGATTTGTGTTGTTATTGGCATTTTTGGCTAGGGAGACCGTGAAACTAGGTCACCAGCAACCATCCATCATATATATTACAAAAAATTAGGTATTGGGTTAGCTAATTCTTCCATAGCAAGTTAAACAAATCAATAAGGAAAATATGCAGCTTCTGAGCAATTACTTTTTAATTCCACAACCCAGAGAAAATAAAAACAAATTACAAATTAACAGTGAACTACATAAATCCAATCGACAAAAAAAGTATAACCAAAGTAAGAAATTGAAACATAGATGATTTTCCTCAAGCTATGAAATTAATAGAAGTGGATCCTGTACCCACACAAGAACATTCAGTGATTGGAGTGGGATTGGATTTCTGCTTACCTTAAAGGACCGTGTTTGAGGCCCCATGATGAATAATGTGGTGGCTGCAAATTGTGAGTGTTGTTGCTTTCGAACCCTAGACTTTAATTTGCTGGTGCGTAATGTGGCTTTGGCCATGGGTGGTTTATAAGGCAGGGAATAATCGCATCTAGGGAATGGGTCGACAGGGATGGTGGTCGCAGGGGAGATTCCGAATCTCCCTCATACAGGTTGTCACGGGTGCCTTGGCGCGAGGCCTTGAAGTGGAAGCTGTGGTGTGTATGATAGGTTGAAGCTCTGTTGCAAAGGAAATGAGAGTAGCTGGGAGAAGAAGGTTTAATAAAAGATTGAAGGAGTAACGGCTATAACTACTTTTTAGAAATAAGAGGGAAGTCGAGTGTTTTAGTTAAACAGTGCGTTTTGTAATTTTAGATAGCAATGTTGTTTTGTTGTAAAGGTTTATGTGTTTTGCTTTAAAGTGAAACGGTGAGTATTTGGATAGGACCATTAAGCTGCATTTTACATGCCATGCATGGTCGTTTTTGAGTTGTCTTCATGCTCTGCGCCTATAAAAGCAGTGCAACTCCTGTGTAAAATCTGATTGATTGATCATTGAAGTTTAGTTCAATTGGAGGTTGGGAATTCCTCAAAAATTCCTTGACAAGGTTTACGAAGGGAATCTTGCATTGAAATATCTTGTCTTGTGGTGTGAATTTTCTTGATTGTATTCTGTTAGTTCAATTGAGAAGGTGTAGTAGTGTTCCTGTGAAGCGGGTCCATTACAAATGGTATCAGTAGTAGTCGATCCTCACAATGGTGATTCTAATGGCGGAAGGCACACATGCAGCGTTGAAAGGACAGATCGAAGGATCTTAGAGGCAACAGGAAACGATGCAGAAGCAATTGGATCAGCATCAACAAGTCATTGCGGGAATGATAGAAAGGTTAGAACAAGTTTCGGATATGTTGAGATCTTTGGTTGATTCTGTCATTGTTATGTCTCGTAGAGAGAGAGAGAAGTATCTAATCAGCCTAGGCAGAATGAGGAGAGAGGAGTGTTTCAAAGGAATTTTAGATTGTATTTTCCACATTTTAGTGGTAATGATCCTTCAGGTTGGATCTTTAAGGCCAATCAGTACTTTGATTCCTTTCAAGTACCTTTCCTTTAGAAATTAATGGTGGCTTCACACCATATGGAAGGTGAGGCATTGATGTGGTATCAAAATGCCTTGGAATCTGGTCAGTTTCACTCATGGGAGACCTTAGTGGTAGCAATACAAGGTAGGTTTGGACCTTCTGCATTTGATGATCCAATGGAAGCCATAACCAGATTAATACAAACTACTTCTGTTAGTTTATATACAGCACAATTTGAGGTTTTGTCTAATAGGCTGAAAGGCTTGTCTGATAAACATAAGATGAGTTGGTTTATTAGTGGATTAAAGGATGAAATCCGTATATCTGTCAAAATGTTTAATCCATTGAACCTTGGTGCTGCATTTGGCCTGGCAAAGTTGCAAGAGGAGCACGTTTTGGCTGCAAGAAAATCTTGGAGACAAAATGGCCATTATGCTGAGAAGTGACCAGTGGATAAGGTTGGGCTGGTTGACCTAGCTAACAGGAGTTAGAAGGGGGTGTTTCCTCTAAGAAAGATAAATTCATCTCAGATGGATGAGAAAAGAAGGAAAGGCCTATGTTTCAACTGTGAGGAAAAGTGGAATCCTAATCATGTATGTAAAAACCAAAGGGTGTATTTTTTAGGTGGGGAAAGTAGTGAAGTGCAAGAGATAATTGGTTGTGAAGATGAAGTGGCGCCTCAATCATTACAAGAATCTAATGAACTGGTTAATATAGGAACTGAAGAACTGGAAGTTTCTATCCATACCATTTCTGGTTGTATCAGTAGTAATGCCATGAAACTATTGGGAAAAATAGGCTCATTTTCTGTGGAAATACTTGTGGATTCAGGAAGTACTCACAACTTCCTAGATCCTTTGGTAGTAGAAGCAGCAAAGTTACAAGTAAGGGAAGATAGAACTCTTCAGGTGAAAGTTGTAGATGTTTCTAGCATAATCAACCAAGGCAGATGTGAGGAAATGATTAAGGTGCAAGGAAATAAATTTCTAGTTCCTTTCCATGTTCTAACTTTGGGAGGATGTGACATTTTCTTAGGAGTCCAATGGCTTAAGACATTGGGTCCTATTCAATGGGATTTTACAAACATGTCAATGCAGTTTGAAGTTGCTGACTGTGTCTGCAGGGGTTGTTGTCTGAGAATATTCAGGTCGAGGCTGGAGTTCACATGATGAAATCTTCTTTCATTGGGCAGCAAGGTTGGCTTCTTCAAATTGTAGCACCTCAGAATGACATGGAGAACAAACAACCTTTAATGAAGTTGAAGAAATTCTGCATCAATTTAAGTCTGTATTTGAGGAACCAGTGGGGTTGCCTCCACCTCAAGAGTTTGACCATCGAATTAATTTGAAAGAAGGCACAGCTCCAATTTTTGTGAGGCCATATATGCACCCTCACTACCAAAAAATAGAAATAGAAAAAATTGTTCAATATCTATTGCGGACTAAGGTCATTAGACCAAGCCAAAGTCCTTTTTCTTCACCTGTCCTTTTGGTGAAGAAAGCTGATGGCACATGGAAGATGTGCATGGACTATAGAGCTCTCAATCAAGAAACTATCAAGGACAAGTTTCCAATCCCTGTGATAGATGAGCTCTTGGATGAACTTTATGGAGCAAGGTATTTTTCTAAACTTGATTTAAGATCAGGTTACCACCAAATCAGAGTGAGGGATGAGGATATTCCAAAGACAGCATTTAGAACTCATGAAGGCCATTATGAGTTCTTAGTAATGCCCTTTGGGCTTACTAATGCACCAGCCACTTTTCAAGATTTAATGAACCATGTTTGATGATATCTTGGCTTACAGCCAAGATCTAGCTCAACATTTGGAACATTTAAAAACAGTGCTATCTGTTTTACAGCTTCTTACTTTGTTTGCTAAGAAATCTAAGTGCAGATTTGGTGTCATGGAGGTTGACTACTTAGGCCGTATTATTTCGGGGGAATGGGTCAAAGCAGATCCCACCAAGATCTCAGCCATGTTAGAGTGGCCTCTTCCTAAAACAGTTAAGACCTTAAGGGGTTTTTTAGGCTTAACTGGTTATTATAGGAAGTTTATCAAAAGTTATGGTTCAATAGCTGCCCCATTAACCATGTTATTGAAAAAGAATTCCTTTAAGTGGATTGATGAAGCAGAGAAGGCTTTTGTGCAACTCAAGCATGCGGTAGCTCACCCCCCAGTCTTGAAGCTACCGGACTTCTCTCAAGAATTTTGCATCGAATGTGATGCTTCTGGAGTTGGTTTGGGTGCTGTGTTGAAGCAGAACTGTCAACCTATTGCCCATTTTAGTAAGGCTTTGAAGGGTAAAGCTCTACTTTTGTTTGCTTATGAAAAGAGTTCTTAGCTCTTGTAAGTGCAAGGGCAAATGGAGGCCTTACTTGTTGGATCAGCCATTTAAAATTAAAACTGACCAACAAGTTCTTAAGCATTTTTTGGAGCAGAAGATAGCCACAGAAGCTCAACACAAGTAGATCTCAAAACACATGGGATATGACTTCAAAGTGGAGTACAAAAGAGGTAGGGATAACAAGGTGGCTGATGCACTTTCAAGAAAGATGGAAGATGATGCTGCTGTGTTGGCCCTTCTTTCATTTCCTACTCCTGATTGGATAACTGAGCTGAAGCAAAGTTACTAAGAATCTCTTCACATTACTCAATTACTTGATGCTTTGCAGAAGGGAGAACAGGTTCCAAGAGAATTTGCCTTGCAACAAGGCCTCATTCTTAGGAAGGGCCGAATGTTAATTGTTCCTAGTTCATCATTTCGTAAGAAAGTTTTGCAATATATTCACTACAGTCCTAAGGCAGGCCATGTGGGTTATCACAAAACTCTACAAAGAGCTAAATTGGAATTTTTGTGGCTTGTTATGAGGAAAGATATCAGGAAATTGGTTAAAGAATCAAGTTTGTCAAGTTAACAAGACAGAAAATGTTCTGCCAGCAGGCTTACTCCAACCTCTGCCCATTCCACAGAGTCCTTGGCTTGATATTCCCATGGATTTCATTGAGGGCCTTCCTAGTTCCAACGGTCAAACTGTTATTTTTACAGTGGTGGATCGATTGACCAAATTTGGTCATTTCTTTTCCTTGTCTCACCCATATACTGCAGTTAAGGTGGCAGAAGTTTTTTTTTTTTTTTTTTTTGAGGTTTTTAAGCTCCATGGGTTGCCTAGAGCAATTGTGTCAGATCGTGATGTAGTCTTCACAAGTTTGTTTTGGAAAGAACTCTTCAAGGTGCAGGGTACGACCTTAACCATGAGCTCAGCTTACCATCCTCAAACTGATGGACAAGCTGAGGCTTTAAATAAGGCTGTAGAAGCCTACTTGAGAGCTTACAGTGGTTCTAAACCAAAGAATTGGAGTACTTGGATTCCAATGGCTGAATGGCATTACAACACATCTGTGCATACCTCTACAGGCATCTCTCCATTTCAGGCTTTGTATGGAATGCCTCCACCTCGATTGCTGTCTTATGTAGCAGGCACCACTGCTAATGATGCAGTAGATCAGCACTTAAGGAATCGAGAACATGTGTTGTCATTATTGAAGGAAAACTTGAAAAAGGCCCAAAGTAGAATGAAGATGCAGGCTAACAAACGGAGATCAGAAAGATCCTTTATGGAAGGTGGCTGGGTTTATCTTAAACTTCAACCTTATAGGCAAAAATCAGTGGCCATGCAACATAACATGAAACTTGCTCCCCAGTATTATGGGCCCTTTCAAGTAATTCAGAAAATTGGGACAGTAGCTTATAAGCTAAGGTTGCCTTCTACATCCAAAATTCATCTAGTCTTTCATGTATCTTCTATGAAGCAGAAATTAAGGGCCCAGATTTACCCTTTGCCTACATTGCCTCCTGTTGATGAAGAAGGAACTGTTCAACCTGAACCTGAACAAATTCTTGGTAGACGAATAAAGAAGGAAAGGAACCAGGCTGTTACTGAAGTTTTGATTAAATGGGTTGGAGCTGCCATGGAGGATAACTCTTGGGAGTTGTTGTACAAATTGAGGTCTACCTATCCTCACTTGGTGGGCACTGTTTTATGAGTGTCACGAGTGCCTTGGGGGCAAGGCCTTGAAGGGATGGAGAGTGTCACGGGTGCCTTGGAACGAGGCCTTGAAGTGGAAGCTATGGTGAGTATGATAGGTTGAAGCTCTGTTACAGAGGAAACGACAGTAGCTGGGAGAAGAAGGTTTGATAGAAGATTGAAGGAGTAACGGTTATAACTACTTTTTATAAATAAGAGGGAAGTCGAGTGTTTTAGTTAAATGGTACGTTTTGTAATTTTAGATAGCAGTGTTGTTTTGTTGTAAAGGTTGTGTGTTTTGCTTTAAAGTGAAATGGTGAGTATTTGGATAGGACCATTAAGCTGCATTTTACATACCATGCATGGTTGTTTTTGAGTCATCTTCATGCTCTGCGCCTATAAAAGCAGTGCAGCTCCTGTGTAAAATCTGATTGATTGATCATTGAAGTTTAGTTCAATTGGAGGTTGGGAATTCCTCAAAAATTCCTTGACAAGGTTCACGAAGGGAATCTTGCATTGAAATATCTTGTCTTGTGGTGTGAATCTTCTTGATTGTATTCTGTTAGTTCAATTGAGAAGGTGCAGTTGTGTTCCTGTGTAGCAGGTCCATTACACAAGTACTCAGAATCAATCCAGTGGTAGAAGAATCTTTTCAGTTGAGATGGGATGGAGCATGGAGCACGCGACCCTGAGGAGGCAGCACGAATGATGGAGAGATTCGCCTCGATTGGAGACTCGAATGGTTTGGCTACTGCGTTGCATACACACAGAGAGAGGTAGAGAGAGGAAATAGCATTGCAGAGAGAGAGAGAGGGAGGGAGAGTAGGGTCAGGGTACAAAGGTTTGTGGTCCATTGTGGGAGGATTCTCTCAACCATTGCTAGACTGTGATGGAGTGATTTGGGGAAGAACGTAACCTTGAATGCGAAGCGGTGTTGGGGTGTCCAGAGTCTTTGGGTCAATTCCTTTCATGTGAAACAGTAGTCACGTGGCTGAGAGTGTTTGAAAATATTTCAAACTCATTTGGCTTCCAGAGTACTCCTACCCATACGAGAAATACTCAAGAGCAGCTCAGATTAGTTTGACACCAAACGTAATTTAAGAAGACACAAATGTAGACCAATATGAAGACATATAAATTTATGTTTTTCATTTCTTAATAAATGATTTCTTTTAGCACAAGCTTTGAACAAATTCTTATTAGTACTTCCACATATTTTCTTCTAATTCAAATAAAATATATTTTATTTTATGTAATAGAAATTTTTATGCTTAATGCTTGAGAAAAACTTCTAAACATTAATAGTATTCTAGTCCCTATGTTTTTTAAAATTAACATTATTCTTGACTCTAGAGATACAGGATGTTACACATTGTTAATAGTTTGCATGTGAGATTTGGAGCTCTATGCATATTCTTGTAATTCCATTCCATGAAGAGCATCACCATCTTACTGCATCCTAATCCCTCTAGGTCGTAATGGTGTATAATCATCTACTACGCGTTTCTAGATCTATCACCATTATTGTTATGCCCCCCAGATTCCGTTTGGGATCGAATGGATATCTGAAGTGTCAGGAGATGCAATACAAAATACATGTCCCCGTTCATGACAATTAAAGATACAATGAATCTAGCATGAAATTAACAATATGCAATATTTACAACAGATAATTTTTTTCTTTGAACAATACTATGTACCAGAAGTAATGTATTTCAAAAACATACACAAACATTATGACATTCACAGTATCATTAACATCTAAAACGTTATAGTACTTGTCCAACATATCTGTAATATAATTAGTATTGGAGAGAGATCCCTAAGTACATGCAGAATTACGGTAACTACTAGGCTAATCCATCGAGTAGCTAGTGCAACTTGGTCAAGAATGCCATAATACTATTGAGGAAACAGAGCATCAAAGTGATAAGCTATGTGTCGTATCATTGTAGTCTAGTTAACCGCCTCCAGTCGATCATCTGCCGCATCTCCTAATCTTAGCACATGATCTACATTCTGAAAAAAATTGTAATTAAGACTACCACCGTGAGATTTGATTACAAATCTCAACAAGTTAATAATAAACTTAACCTACATTTTAAATATGCATGCATGACAATAAAAGCATAAATGCATACATGATAATCATAAATAAGCATGACGTGACTTGGCATATAACATGGCATGATCTTACATGACTTAAACAGAGCATAGTCTGAACTAGAAACTCGACATGACATGAATTGACATGAGAAGAAATGAATTGTCGTGAACTTAAACATGACATAAAGCGTGAACTAAACATGAATTGAACTTGAACTTAATGTTAAATGACTGAAATTGAACATGAACATAACGTTAAATAACATGAGCATAAACGTGAAATACATAAACTTGAAATCTTGTTCAATAATTAAGCGTGATTAATAAAAGTGACCATATAGTGCTACACGGTTCCCCTTGATCTGTGTGTCCTTATCGATTATCGTATCACAATCCAGATATTTGTACCAGCTGTAAGTGCATTAACATAAGTTCCAGTTCACAGGTATTTGCACCTACTGTGGAACACGTAATGTACGTATCCCGTGTCAATTATTCGCAGTATGTATAAAATGAAATTGAAATGTGGGTGGCACCATCGGCTTTAGTGTCTGACTTCTCTCAGATGACCAGTTAATTAGGCCCCATTCGAAGCCTATTGATCTTTACCATGTTAACCCAAAGAATTTTACACTAGTTTAGATACTTTAGCATGAATAAATGAATTCTACTAGTGTATTACCTCATCCTAGTACTTAGGGTATAAATATAAACAGACTTGACCAACTTAAAAATATTGGTTTCGAGATACACAAACTGTATTCAAAACATAACATGACATGAAATGAAAGGACACATGACTTGACGTAACATGAAACAGACAAATAGTAAGTGACATGATATAATGTGTAACAGATAACATTACATTACATGACTTAACATGTAACAGATAACATTGCTTGATATGGCATAACATATAACAGATAACATTACATGATAGAATATAAATAGTGTAACAGATAAATATTTCATGATAGAATATTATGTGTAACAGATAAACATTAGTGACATGGCATAACATGACATCGATGATAACATAAATACATAAACAATAGCTCCTTTACCCATCACACATACATAGTAATCTGACAATAAGTTAGAAGCTAACTTACAATGATTGTCGTGTTATGAGGATTAAACACGAAACATGAGAAACTGTAAGTAGAGATTCTACAAGTTAGAAACTTTATCACTAATAACTTGGGTGTAGTTTGAAAAATTTGTAAATGATTAGGTAATGATTATATGAAAAAGTTAAAATTTTGAAATTAAAAAGTGTTTTGTGTTTGAGTGATGTTTGAAAAGGAAATATCTAATGTGTTTGGTTGTTGATCCAAACTCAACTCATTTCAAACCAATCATTGATCAGACCCACTACTTTTTCAACTTTCCATAAAAAAGTTAAACTCATCTTAACATACTTCATTCATTTCAACCTAAAAAGTTAAACTCATTTCAATGGGACCCACAAAATATTAGTATTCACAACTCAATTCAACTCAACTTATATCAACATGCATACGTAGCCTAAGAATACTTGAGAACAGTTATGGTTCCAAACAGGTCCTAAATTTCAATAAGGCTACTCGTAACATCGAATTCCTAGCACGCACTTAAATAAAGTAAAACCAAATATCATGGTCCTATAATAGCTATGATAATAATCATCTCATCTCATGATATACTAATGATCTCGTAACATAATAATCCCTTTGTACACATCCAGTCTAACCTTACACCAAGATGTTCACCCTTTACAAATAAAACAATGCAACCCAATTTTTTATCCAACCTAATACCACAAGCACAATCCACCCAATTAACACTTACCCGTGCTTAACAACACAATTTCTTGCACATGCAACCAGCAGCCCTCCAACTTAACACGTGATTATGCAAAATATTAATCCAAATACGACCATAAAAAGCCAAAAGTAAGAAATGGAATCAATTCAAGCGAGTTTAAATTATGTACTGATAGGGCTTGAATTGGAGGTATTTGTACAAATATTCTTAACACTTTTCCTCACGCGAAATGTTAAAGAATGAGCCCAACACGTAAAATGGCAAGCTTCCATTCAATTAATGAGATGTAACACCTTCAAAATTCAATCAAAGCCTTACTATTGATAAATATGCAACCATTGCGAAAGAAGCAGACTCACTCCTAACAGCCGGGTTCATCAAAGAAACCCACTACCTTGAATGGCTCTCGAATGTGGTGTTAGTAAAAAATTTAAACGGAAAATGATGAATGTGCGTAGATTTTACTGATCTCAACAAGGTCTACCCAAATGATCGTAGATTCCACTGTGGGACACAAAATGCTGAGTTTCATGGATGCCTATTCAGGATATAATCAGATTCGAATGAGTCAATTCAACTAGGAAAAAAGGGTGTTCATAATCGACCGAGGGTTGTACTGTTACAAAGTCAAGCCCTTTGGTCTAAACAATACAAGGACGATATACCAAAGGTTGGTAAATAGGATGTTCTAAGAAAAATAGAACAAAACATGGAGGTAAATGTTGATGACTCGTTAGTCAAAAGCAAAGAACCAGAGTTACACGTAGAAGACCTAAGAGAAGCGTTTGGAGGGTGTTCAGGCAATACAAAATGAAACTCAACCCAACGAAATGCACATTTGGGGTGCAGTTGGGCAAGTTTATGGGTTTCATAGTGTTAGAAAGACGGATCGAGGTTAACCCAGACAAAGTATGAGTGATAATCGAGATGAAGTCGCCAAAGAACATGAATGAGGCACAGAAGCTGGCCGGGAAAACAGCGGCACTCAACAGATACGTGTCTAGGTCAACTGACAAATACCTATTGTTTTTACGAGTTTGGAGGAAAATACAAACTTGGGATGCCAAGTGTGAGAAAGCATTTACGCAACTCAAAGAATACCTAGTGCATCCCCCACTACTGAGTCAGACTAGCACGGCGAACCCCTGCTCTTGTATCTATCGGTCACACCAGATATTGTCTCCACCGCTCTCATATGTGAAAAAGAAAGTGTACAAAGACCGATGTAAGTCGAGCTCTCAGAAGGACTAAGACCCGATATCCAAAGGTCGAAATGATAGCATTCATTGTAGTAAAAGCCATCGATCAATTGAGGCCTTATTTTCAAGCACACCCCATAAGAGTAGTGACGACAGCACCACTACAAAAAGTGCTACAGCAGTTGGACACCTCAGGCCGGCTAGTAAAATGGTCCATCAAATTAAATGAATTTGATGTTGACTATATCCCTAGGACCATGGTGAAGGGACAGGTTTTGGCCGATATCAATGTTGAATTTTTCAATTTTCCTGAGGAATCACCAGAACATCCTACGAAAACACCATGGCAAATATACGTCGACGATTCATCTTACCAATCAAGAGGGTGAGTAAGGGGTATATGTAGCAATTGAGGATGGCACCAAAACATATTATGCCATAAAATTCAGATTCAAAGTCACCAAAAAGGAATCCGAATACGAGGTAGTACTGGTAGGACTCACCATAGCAGAAGCCTCGGGAGCAAAGGAAGTTGAAATGAAGGCAGATTCTCAAGTTATTGTGACGCCCATAACCTCCGCTTGGGATGGAATGGAGACTTAGAATGTTGGGACATGCAACACAAAGTTACATATCCCCATACATGACAGTTATTATGCAATGCATCCTACTATGCAACTAGCCGTATGTAATAATCACAGCGGAAATAAAGGTGAAAGTATAACTTCATCAAAATGTTTTAACATTTTCAGAGAAATTGAGACACATGTTTTCATTCAATAAATGTTTTTACTTCCATTTTTGAAAGCATAATTTCATCATAAACTTTTATCATTATTACAATTCATAATTAACATCATAACGTGTGGTAACATCACAGTTCCCCATATGCACAATGAGTACCTGCCGGTGACCGTAGTACAACTCACGTTGAAATTACGTTGTCTATAGACTCGTTCTTAATGTATTGGTAAATATAACATAACATCATAACGTATACACTCACTAGCATTTGGTGTCATAACATATTGATTTCGCACTGATGTTCTTTAAAAAGAACCCATTCGAAATATGTTGACTGTTCTTTATCAATCTAGTGGTTACCACTTCATTTTTAAACATTACAGAGTGGACAGATGAGTTCTATTGGGATAATTCCTCATCTTAGCCCTTGGGTGGGGACAAAAATTATTTTCATGCAATATTTTTGAAAAACAATATTTTTCATGACATGTGTATATGTGGCAAGTTTTCATGCAAAAATTGATATTTATAAATGCAATATGCAAAAATGGTAAAAAATATCACATGTCATGTAAGTATGCACTCAATGTATCATATAACATGATATTTCATGCTCAAAATGATAATTGAAATATACATGAAACATTTATCAATAATTCATAAATAATCCATCAAGGTGTAAGTTAAAGACCAACTTTCAAACTTTTGGAAATTTGAAAAAATATCATAGTTGCTGAAATTAAGTGCGTACTAAGTTAAGATTAATAATACTATGGATGAGGTTCAAAACCAAAGGTTTCAAAAATTGATATTTACAAAAATATCCATAGAGTCTCAAAAATTGCTGTTAAGACCCTAAATTTTTACTAATTGCAAACGAACTCTAAATTTAACCAAAACTCATTGACTTCATAGTTTTGACATTNTTAAATTTTTACTAATTGCAAACGAACTCTAAATTTAACCAAAACTCATTGACTTCATAGTTTTGACATTCTAAATCCATCTATGTCCTTAACTTTTCAAAAATCAAAGTAGAACTTGTCCCAACAGTCCCAACCCATGACATGCACTCTAGTTGATGCCTAAGTGTGTTTTCAACTATTGATCCGTCTTAATGCGTGCATATGAGATTTTCTTTAATAAAAAATTATCACTAACATCTTTAGTGAAATAATGAATGCTAAATCTTGGATAATTAAGTTCATTCCAATACTTAATTATAACTAAGATATCTTTAACCTCCAATTTATTTAAAATCGATTCATACTTGATGATCAAAACAAGATAGATTTAAAACGTATTATGGCATGCTTTTAATCACAAATCAAACCTCTCATAATCATTATAGGACAATAATAAATGATATCAAATCATTCTTAAGACATGTCATAGCTAAATCTTCACTTAAAAATATTTAAACATTCAAACCATCCTTTAAATGACCCGGTTTTAAACTAAGCATGATAACTTCCTCAAATTTCAACCAACTTTTGTGCCAAAACTTGGAGAAAAATCTTGACATGTTAACTAAGATCAAGAGAAAGAAAATTTACAAATTTCATGGCCTTCCAAGCACTCAAGACAACCTTGCTCAAGAACACTTAAGAACTTACCAAAACTTCTTTGGTTTCACTCTTTTGATCTCTAAGGGGGGAAAATACTCTCGAGACTCAAGATGAAGCTTGGAGCTGAGGTGTGGAGGAAATGAGAAAGTGAGAGAGGTATTTATAGGGTTCAAGAGGGGAGGAAACGTTGGCCTTGGTGCAAGATGATTGGGTGAAGTGGGAGGTGCACCAGTCTGGAAGTTTTCTAACTTGCTTTCATGGGCTTATGTCACCTTGTGCAGGGGGAATAGTGGCCTGAAACCACCACAATTTCCTCCTCACTGTAGCTATAATGGCCCTGTAGAGGTGTCCAGGTCATGAGGCATGAATTAGATGACA
>QEOT01006395.1:3357-13880 GCA_003123785.1 Pterocarya stenoptera | reverse complement strand
TTTGGGATACCGCAAAGTATTATCTCAAACAATGGGAGACAATTCAATTCAAAACATTATCAGAACTATTGCTTCGAGCTCGAAATTAAATCCAAGTGCTTTTCCTGAGGGCACTCTAAGGCTAATGGGCAAGTTGAGGTAACAAATAAAACCATCATGGATATATTGAAGAAAAGACTAGAAGAAAATAAAGGCGCTTGGATTGAGGAATTGCCCAGTGTTGTGGGCCAACAAAATGACAGTCAAAATCCTGAATAGAGAAACACCATTCACCTTGTCATACTGCAATGAGGCTATAATACCAGTCGAGGTGGGGATACCTAGCCACAAAACTCGACATTTCAATGAGGAACAAAATGTGAGGTCACTGGAGGAAAACCTCTATCTACTCGTGGAAAGAAAAGATGAGGCGGAGATCAGGGCAACAACTAATGAGAGCAAGATGAAGCGGTATTTCAACAAAAGAGTGAGACCAAGGTCCTTCAAAACAAGAAATCTAATTCTGAAGGAAGAAAAAGTAGTCACCACTACAGAAGAGGGAAAACTCAGTCCATGATGGAAAGGTCCCTACATTACCATAGCCAGCCATAAACCAAGATCGTACCACCTCAAAGACGGCCTAAGGAAGGAGCTACCCCACCCTTGGAATGCTGAGCATCTAACGAAGTACTTGTATAATTTTCCATGTAATAATTTTGATGCAATAAAAGGGTTGTTAATCTCCATTATGTATCTCCATTTGCACCTAGGCGAGCATAGGAGGAAAACAGCTCCAAGGAGTGTCTCCCTCCTCACCCACTTTAATGTGGTCGAGGCACCTTCCCGCCAAACACAAGTCGAGTGTCTCTACTTGCATCTAGGCGATCATAGGAGGAAACAATTCCAATGAGTGTTTTCCTCCTTACCCCCTTTAACGTGGTCGAGGCACCCTCCCGCCAAATGCAAGCTGAGTGTCTCCACTCACATCTAGGCGATCATAGGAGGAAAACAACTCCAATGAGTGTTTCCCTCTTGGCCCCCTTTAACGCGGTCAATGCATCCTCTTGCTAAACGCAAGCTAAGTGTTTCCACTTGCACCTAAGTGATCATAGGAGGAAAACAACTCCAAGGAGTGTTTCCCTCCTCGCCCCCTTTAGCGCGGTCGAGGCACCCTCATGCAAAATGTAAGTCGAGTGTCTCCACTCGCTCCTTCTCGATCATAGGAAGAAAATGACTCAACGAATCATTTCCTCCATCACCCCATGAACACAACCAAAACTCGCCTACCAAAACATAATTTGAGTGCCTCTAGTCATACCTAGGCGATCGAAGGAGGAGGCCACTCGACAAAGTGCTTCCCCCATCGCCACTCAAAACATTATCCACACGAACACTATTGACACATATCCATTACACAAATGAAAACCAAAAGATAAAACTCAAAAATGACCAAAGAAAAGCAATTAACACCAATAAGCAAAACAAAAAAAATATCTCAAAAATATTAATAATTACGATGTCTTACAAAAAGATATAATAAACAAAGACAAAATAACTAATTAGGGGTGAGTAGCAGCATCAAGAGAAAGGCATCTAGCATCCTGTCATGCCCCAAAGAGTCAAAGACTTTATAAACGGCATGACTAGCTTGTAAGGATTTCTAGTCCAGCTTGCGCAAGTTGGATCCAGGGCTGGCGAGCAGATATTCGCTCAGCTATTTAATGCAAAGCTTATAGCCCAAACCCCAAGCCTAGTTCTGAATGGAATCGGTGACAACTATCTGGGAAGAGAGGTGAACAACCTTTTCCTAAGAAACCTCCAGCTCTTCGGCCAACTTAGCCATCCTCAACTTCAAGTCTGACAGTTTCCCTTTGTAACTCTCAGAAAGCTTGTACAATTATGAGTAACGTTGGTCATGACCCCTGAGCTCCAGCTTCACCTCCTTTAGCTTAGCCTCAGCACTAGCCTTCTCGCCATGCACAATGCTGAGTTGAATGGCTAGTTCCCGTTGGTCTTCCTCCAACTTGGTAAGGCGAGCATCATAGTCGAAGTTGCGTCGACCAGCCTCCTCTAGCTCTTTTGCCTCTTGCTCAAGGTGACTGAGCAAGATTTCGCAATCCTCTCCCTGGGTCTTCACCTCATGATGGCATTGACTTACCTCCTCCTAGGATTCTTCAAGGTCCTAAAGAAGGTGGCGGATCTCTTCGTGAAGAGAAACTATCTGGTCCTCCAAAGTATGGAAATATGACTCAACTTGGGACATATTCCTCACCATCTCTTCCCGCTTAGCTCTAGCGGCCACAACAGCACCATGTGTCCTATCGATTAAGGAATGCATCAAATGATTCTCTTCCTCCCTCCAAGTCAACCTGGCTATCCACCAACATGGCGGCCACATGATCCACAGCCTGGGCAAATGAGCAAACCTTAAGAAAAAACCACCCATCTCAGATATCCCACAAGAAACCTCAGAGCTTGTTCACCATAGCCCGTACAACCACTCCCTAGAAAAGTCCACTGGTGGGGAAGGATCTGTAGGACAGGAACTTGAGGGACTGGGCAGTTAGTCCCGATACATCAGAAGGATTAACGATGAAGGGAACAAAACCACCCATCTCACCTGCATTACTCGCCGGTGGAGAATTGGGCCGAGAACGCTGAGGAGACAAAGGGAACACATGTGCTGCCCCCCACGTCATCAGCCAATCTTGAAGCAAGATCAACAAAGGATCAACTAGAAGGAAACATGGGCGAGGGAACATCTCCACCCATCAGCAATACATTGAAAGGTGACGACGGAATATAGACCCTACCACTGCTGAAGTCAGTTCCCATAGTGTCCTGGCGAAGGAACTCTGGAAAGACAAAGGGAACCTCGAGGTTGACCCCTCCTAAGGTCGTCGAGGCAACAACAGAGGTTGTTGATGCGAATCTTGAACCTTCTCGATAGTGCATCATTGCCGACACCCAAGGAAGCCTTACCGAGTTCATCGAATTAGGCCCTGTTCAGACAATGGGAGGGGTCTCCAAGAAAGACAGGTCGAGTGTCACCTCTATCTTGCCCTCATCAAATCCAACGGCCTCACGTTGACCCATCAAAGGAGGGGAGTTGGCGAGATGACCTCGTGGTCAGGCGACATAGCGAAGTTAACCTCCAACACCAACCCAAGACTTTATGGGTGGAAATGAACTCCCTCGCTATGAGGTCTAGGTAGTCCTCACCAGTGGACTCTAAAACTTGCCTCCAAATAATGCAATAAGCCATATGTATCTTCCATGAGTTTGTACTAACTATGAGGGAGCAAGCCCAATAAATCAAACACATCGTGAACATGTTGATAGAATGGCAAGCGGAATCCCATCATAAACGTCACAGAATATAAGGCTACTTGGGTAGCTAGACCCCCAGCATTGACCACTCCTCGACAGGGTTCTGAAAAACTCAATACAACTGGGTCAGGAACCCCGTAGTGATTCCTCACAAAGTCTAAATCATGAGGCGACGTTGTTGCCATCTAGCAACTCCCATCGAAGACAGGGGAGTGGCCCGTGCCAACCCCCTTCGCGTGGGGAGGAGAATCGTGGGGTCGAGAATACCTAGCACCACGGGAAATAGCACGAGAATTGGTGAGAGGCTATCAATTGAAAGGAATCCAAACGACAAGAAGGGAAGATTAAAAGCAAATACAAAGGTCCTCACGAAAGAAATGCACAAACACAGAGAAAGAAGAGAAAATAATAAGGGAAGTTAATCAACAAAGAGTAACAGTTCAAGAAGGACCATGTCACCTATGATGATGAGGCTAATGATGATGAAAATGTGTCACACCCCAAAAAGAAGATGTGTGAAAATGAAACGACGCTTTTTCCCCTTTGGTGTATGGAGTTTGACCTAACGGCAGCCCAAAAAAGAAGCGTCGCCCATAAGTGAAAGTCCCATCATGCAAGCGTGATGCGACTTTAAGGGTTATTGGAAAAAGCCAAAGCCTTCCCAGGCCTCAAGGCCCACCTAAGCAACTTAAGGACCTCGGGCCTGGAGTAAAAGAGTCCCTGATAAGCCTTGAATGTTTTTGGGTCGCCCATTGAGACCCTACACGTCACTCGCCTACAAGGTCTCAGACTTAGGCAATGGAGGCGTTGCTAACCTCCCAAGCCTTTCTCAGTTTGCATGTTGTAGGGTCTAGGTGAGTGTATGCAGGAGTACGAAGCACGTCAGAAACAATATATAAGCCTTGTTTGGATTGCAACATCCTCTCATTTCATCTCATTTCAAATTCAAATAAACAAGTTTTCAATTTCAAAATTTTAACTTTTCATCTAATCATTACCAACTTTTCTAAATTTTCGAAAAAACACAAAAAATAATTCAATTTTTTCAAATTTCAAAATAAAATAATATTAAAAATTAATATTTTAACAATATTTTAATTTTATAATATTTTTATTCTACTTTTTCTCTCTCATTTTTCAAAACTCCATAAAATATCTTAACTCAAATGACTTTACTACTATTCACACCGTTTTACTATTATTTATAGATCATCTTATCTTATATGACTATCTAAACGAGACCATGATCTTTTTACATAATCATAAAATTTTCACAGAAACCAAACAGAACTCCAAGGTGACTTTAGTATTCGATGCATTTACACTTTTGTGTATACCAATATCCTATAACCTACTATTCACTAATCAACATCTACTTAAAGTAAGAGAAATTTGGTTATAAATGATAAATTATTTGTAATCGTAGAGTGTGCAAGTGCCGCGCAATTCCTTTAAAAAAAGTGAGTAATTACGAGACCCACATGAAAAAGCTAACTTTTTAATAGTGGACTACACTCTTTTTCAAAAGGATTGCATGGCAAGCGCACTCCACGACTGTATCTTGCATTACTCATCATAAATTTATTGTGCTTTTGGCTATTTGAGATTCGTCACATGTGTATTTTTAGGATTGTGCTATTAAAGTTTTTGGATCACATCCTTCCATTACATTTTCCTTCTATCTCAATTAACAAAAAACACATGTTGTCCCGTGAAACTCAAGACGAAAATAAAAAAAAATAAGTTTTAATAATTACCCGCGACATATAATTGTTAATTTAGACTGTCGATATTTGGACATTGATACTCTAATAGCGCATTCGATAATTGCACTTGACAAAAATAGTAAAATGCTTACATTAACATAATAATTGTTGTCAAAAGTTATTTTGTTTGGATGTGTAGACAAAAATAGTAAAATTATTAAAAAAAGCAAATAATTACTTCGTTGGTTTAGTACAAAATAGATTAAGAGATTGTTTGGATTCAAATATTATTTCAATTCATCTTATCTCATCTAATCATTACAACTTTCCAACTTCTAAATAAAATATAATAAACAATTATACTTTTTTAAATTCTAAAATAATAATAATATAATAATATTTTATTCAATTTTTCAGCTTTCATTTCATCTCGATCCCCTAAAAAATATTTGTACTAAAAAAAACTTTTGCTGATTAATTTGGCATTCAATATTTTTTATTAATAATTAAAATTCTAGGGAGAACTGCCCTTGCGTCCCCGCTGCGGAACTTGCTAACGTGGCAGTATGCCACATCACCAACTAATAATATAAATAAATAAAAATGAAACATCTTGTATGTGGAAAGGAGGGAAATCAAAACAAAAACACAAATTCTATAGCTTGAGGAAGCTTGCAAGAGAGCGTAAAACCAGAGAGGGAGATCTCATCGCCGTCGTGCATCTGAAAAAATCTGGTGGTTCAGTCCACGTATGGTCGCCGTCCCATTGTTGCGGTCGCTACGTTACAGCTTACAAATCGCTAAGTCGCGTCGTCATGAGAGTTTTCGTCAGTTCTTCAACCCAATTCTCCGAACATTCTTGGTGAATGTTCTTCAGACATTTCTTCACACATACATTCTTCAGATTTCTTCATTAAGTTTTAAAAATTTTGTTAAAGATTGGCTCTGGTATTGAACAAGTTGTTGGGTACTTTGATACAAGTACTGCAGAGTTCGGGAATGGATCTGAGTTAGGCCATCATCTCAGTGAAATGTTTTAGGTAATAACAAGTTTGATCTTCTAGAGTTTTGTTTATGTACTCTCTTAGTGGAATCTCAATGAAATCTCATTGAAATCTTTCTGCGATGTCTATGAACTATATCTTTGCAGTTGTGAACATGTTATATCTTTGCATTGAGGAGAGATTCGAGAGTTGCAAATTAGTTGTAAAAAGTTAAGATAGAATGAAGTTTTTTTTTTTTTTTTTTTTGCGAGATGAATAATGAAATTTATACACGAATCATATAATTTTAGATTCAGTAGAATCATCAACTAATGAAATGCATCTCTTGTTGGTTTTATTTTCACTTTTCAGGCAGTAAAAACTTTCCCAACCCTAGTAGAAAGAAACCTTTCAACTTCTTTAGAATCAAATGAATTTGATTATGAAAGATTGGCAGCTCTATTGCCAACTAATAGATGCAATCATGAATCATGACATCACTCTGTTCTCATGTTCTCTTTTCCCATTTGTTTGTTCTTCAGTTTGGGTGCAGAGTAATGATGCGCCTGTACAAAATTCTCCAAGTACAGCTAGTCTATTGCATAGTAACAGTTTAGAGTACTCTGTTCTCAAACATGTTTATGAAGTGTCCAAAACATATTGTAAAGTATCAAAGTTAATACGATAATAATGTAATGACCCAATTTACAATAAGCCCCTTTGATACATTAGAAAGGGCAAAAACTTTCTACCCAAAGAATATGAGATCTCATTCAGTACATTTTTATACTCAATCTGAGATATTACATAAAATCACCAAGACACTAGTGCAAATTCAAGGGAAGATATGCATGATCTCTAATGCCTATTTAAGAGGATAGAGAAATAATGAGGACCTTGTCCAACAAGGCAATGATGCGCCTAAACAAAAATCCACAAATATAGCAAACAAAGGGAACGAATATGGATAGTAGTAGTTGTAGTAGTTTTGTAATAGTAGTTATTTTAGTGGAACCTGCCTATTAGCAAAAGTCCCCTAAATAATATATTTTTAGCTTGCATGATTAACTCCTTTACTAAGCTCTTATTAAGAATAATTTTGCCAACAATGATTCTCTCTTTAATGGAGATATGTTAGAGATATATTGACAATGTATTTGTCTCCCTCTCAGTATGGGAAACGGGAAAGAACAACCAAAGTCGCTAAAACCATCTACCTCAAATCCCCTATCCGCGGTATGTTATATAATTTAATATATCAAAACTGACTTGGAATTTGTTGAGTTAATATTTATTTTCAAAATACATCAATAACTTATTCCAATAACATGTTAGAACATACCATCAACTTGTCCAAACATCCCAAATTACATGCCTGGTTACTATGGACCATTCTCTACGTGGTCACCGGCTTTTCTGTCATATCCAGTTGGCAACCAATATCCATTCAATGTACATGTGGTGATAACATGTTATTGTTTATTTTTAATAAGTTGGCTTCTTTTTAGGAGTTTTATTTCCTTTTTTTTTTTTTTGCTTTTTGCATAACGCTGGTTACCCATTTCAACATGACATGGAACCTTTGACTCCTCTCATCAATACAAGCTTCGCACAAGCAGACCAATTGGCTTAGAGGATAATAGACCCAATGGTGGGAAAATCGAAGCACCATGTACATGCTCTAGAGTTAACGAAAGTAATGAGAATAAACCAAATCCACGAGAAACCAAGGATGGCTGTGCCAAGACATATCAGAATGTGTAGATGGATGGTGATGATATGATTGCAGAGCCAAAGTCATTGAGGAGCCAAAGTCGGGGATGAAGTTTAATTCCCTTGAAGATTTAATGAGTTATTATAAGCAATATGATAAGAAATATGGGTTTAGGGTGATGACAAAAAGGACTGAGAGGGGAGATGATGAGAATGTTAGATATGCCACCCTTATTCATGCCTTCAAATCTGAGGGAAAGTTCTGGCTTACTACAGTTCATAATATCCATAACCACAGTCTTAGTCTAAAGAAATCCCACTTCTTTGAATGTCATAGAGAAGTCAGTGATGCCGTAAAAAGGGTATTAGATACAAATGGTTTGGCTGGCATCCGAATGAATAAGAGCTATAGATCTCTTGTTGTTGGCACTGGTGAATTCGAGACCCTCCCATTTTTTGAAAAGGATTGTCGTAACTACATCAACAAGGTCAAACATTTACGACTTTGAGCAGGTAGTGCTGGAGCACTTCGAGAGTACTTTTTATAGATGCAATACAAAAATTATGGGCTCTTCGCATTGATAGATTTAGATAATGACAAGAGGTTAAAGAATGTTTTCTGAGTAGACCCCCGTAATAGAGCAGCCTACCAATATTTCGGTGATGTGGTCACATTCGACACCACATACCTAACAAATAGATATGGGATGCCCTTTGCACCATTCGTTGAGATAAATCACCATGAACAGTCAATTCTGTTGGGAGAATGCTTGATTTTTAGTGAGGATACCGAGACCTTTGTGTGGTTATTCCATACCTAGTTGCAGTGTATGGATGGTATAGCTCCGAAAGCTATTATCACTGATCAGGATAGAGCGATGAAAAATGTAATCGCTCTTGTTTTCGAAAAAGCCGACATAGATTTTGCCTATGGCATATACTGAAGAAAATCTCCGAGGAGCTTGGCTACTATGGATCCTACAAAAGTGGGATGAAAAATTACCTCATAAAATATGTGTATGACACCCAAAGGGTTGAAGAGTTTGAGGAATGTTGGAATCAATTAATTACCACTTACAACTTGCATAAGAATGAGTGGTTGCAAAATTTATATGTTGAGCGTGAATATTGAGTGCCAGCATTCTTGAGAGTTTTTTTGGGCTGGAATGAGTACAATGTAACAGAGCGAGAGCATGAATGCCTTTTTTGACGGCTATGTTCATGCTAAGATAAACTTAAAAGAGTTTGTTGATCAGTTTGAGAATGCGTTGAAAAAAAATTGAGAATAAAAATGCAGCGGATTTCCACATATTTTATGTAACAATTCTCTATATATCTAGATCTCCGATTGAGAAAAGGTTTTAAGAATTGTACACGAATGCTAAATTCAAGGAAGTTCAGTTATAAGTTACCAGCATCATCGATATGGATCCAGAGTTACTTAAGCGTGATGGTACAGAAAAGACCTATTTAGTAGAGGATGAAGTTTGTTTGGAAGAGTTCACTAAGCTGGTTAAACATTATGTGAAATTTAGTGAGGAAGATGCATCAGCAAGGTGTTCTTGTGGTTTATTTGAGATGAGGGAGATATTGTGTCAGCACATTTTGGCAGTATTCAAATGTAACGAGATTAAATCTTTGGCAGATGGATACATTTTAGATTGATGGATGAAGGACATTAAAAGAAGATACACGTTAATTCATAGCAGCTATGACAGAGAGGATCAACGAGTAGATTATAATAGATATTCAAATCTGTTGAATATCTGTTATCAGATGATCACTCATGCAGCAGGTTTGAAAGAGCATATTGAGGATGCAACTACTAAGTTATATGCAATGATTGACTTGTATTGTACCAATCAAGAACCCCCATCGATGATCAAACTGGTTCCAATGTTGGTTGTACGATAAATGACACAATTATAATTGGTAGTTCTAAGCAAATATTTAGTTCACGTGTTGTGCGAGGGAAACCAAGCCCCCATCTCTGAGGAGAGCATCCAGGATGAAGACAGACATGCGAAAAGTTAAAATGAAGACAAAAAAGGCACTAGGAAAAGGGAAACGTAAAGAGGTATTGATATTTAATGACACTTTTTTTTATATATATTTTCTAACAACAAATATGACTTATGTATTTTGTACTTTCTTACTTGATTAATAGCATGATGAAGGAGATACACCAGTCGTGGGTACTTGCAGAAATTTATTCGGTACTTTAGAGATAGATATGACAAATATTAATGATGTGCACATATATTAAGGGTTTCTATTTGAATTACAATATTCTAGAGTTTTTTTTATAAATATGTATCACCAGGCTATTCCAGACATTAGTGGAACCGTGCTTCGCGAAACAGTGATTGCAAGTTAAGAAAGTGTAAGTTTTTAATATTCAGATTGTACTATCAATATCACATTAATATTTGAACATTATTCGTTACAGATGCAATTTGGGTTGAATGGATCACAATCGATGCAACCTGATGGGGATGGATCACAACCAGCGTAATGAGATGTTTTAATTTGAATATTCAAATACTTTTTATGTGTTGAATGTAATTCATGGTTATAGCGATGAAAATGCCTTTTTTGGGCTATGTATTGGAATGTATTGGAACTATGTATTATGCAATTTGATGTGAGTGTATTGGAATGTATTGAAACTGTGTATTGTGTAATTTGATGTGAATGTATTGGAATGTGAGTGTAATTTGATGGCTGTATATAGCAGGTTGGAGTTTTTTATTTTTTTATTTTTTGCTTTCTTGATGGCTATATATAGCAAGTTGTATATAGCAGGTTCGAG
>QEOT01006394.1:4451-22410 GCA_003123785.1 Pterocarya stenoptera | reverse complement strand
CACACAGTTACTTCACGGAGTCATCTATGCACCTTCGCATGACTGTCCACCACCCCATGCACCACCGAAGGGTAGCCACTGCCCAGGCCATGCGAACATAAACCCCTGCACCAAGAACAACCGTAGCCTCCATCCTCGTACATTTGGAGCAAGCTCCTCTGCACCACCACCTCCACCTCACAAAACCGCCTACCCAAGGCCTAGCGTACTACTCCGTAGCCCTCCCCTCACCATGCGCCACCACCCTCATCTCAAACTCAGCCCATTGTCCCCTTATTTTAGCTCCCGAAACAGAGCAAGTTATTGCTCAAGCCATCACGCTAGCGCCCCTCCATTGGCCTCTCACTAGGTGTTGCACCTTGCTGTCGCCTTTGAGCTCCACCATTGAGACCTCACATAAACCACTGCCAAGGACTTTCTGACACCCCCAGTCAGTCGCGCCTCACGGTGAGCTTCATCTCTTTCCCTCACATTTTTCTCTCTCTCACCATGTTTCTCTCTCTCACAAGCCATCGAGCTCACCACCGTCGACCCCGCCCAGCCACCTCCCACCGCTCCTGGTTCTCATAGTGAGTCTCCGTCTCACAGCCCTGACGCTTTCTTTCGCTAGTGAGCATTTTACAAAATAAAGTCTACTTTGCATTTTTACGTAAAGCTTCTTATGGGGGAAGACTTGTTTTTGTTGAAAATTACAAATTTGCTCTAGATTTTTAAACCGAAGCACAATGATTTTTTTAAAAGTTATATTTTAGTGGGTTGGTTTCTTATGTTGAGCTTGTCATTCTCTAGAAAATTATTGGATTTTTAGTGGGCTACGACTTCCCTTAAAATAGTCTAAAAAGTCTGTTTGACAGATAATAGTTAAAGCTTTAAAATTGCAGTTGGTTTTAAGGTCTTAAGAATTTAGATTTTTTGTCTTAGTCGGAAAAATTGAATGAAAATTGATGTATTCCAGATTTGATGATATTTTAGGGTTACGAGAAATTTAGATTGTTAGGAAATAGATTACTTAGCATTTAAGGTTTAAGTATTGAAAATGGTGTTAATTTTGGATGTTTATAGAAATTATGTGACAATCTTATAGGTGACGATTGATTTTCGTTCGACCTGTTGTGGAGAAATTCAAAAAGCTAAGAAGTCCAGGTAAGTAGGGTTCCTATGCTAGACTTTGCATAAAATAAAAATGAACTCAGGTTGATTTATGAAAATATGCATTATATATTTTCAAAAGAAATGTGAAAATAACCTCAGTTATTTGTTCATCATTACTCATTGAGCTCAGATGAAAGAGAAAGCATTTTTGTTATGATTAGTGTAGATATGAGCTTATTTTTGGCATTCTATTTCTAACCTATGCAAAAAGAGTAAATATGAAAATTTATGCATGATTATGTAAATATGCTTTGGATCTGTTTTGATTATGAAGATGATATGATTTTGTTCAGTACTCTGTTTGGATAAGATGTGATTTTTGAAAACCTTTCGCATGACTCTCTGATTCTGAATTTGATTTTGTTTTCGCTCTATTCAATTATGGCCCTGCCAAGGGTGAAAATAGTGATATACAACCTAGTCACGGGTTATAATAGTGGATATGGCCCAACCACGGGTATTAATAGTGGATACGGCCTAACAACGAGTTATAATAGTGGATACGGCCCAACTACGGGTTATAATAGTGGATACGGCCCAACCACGGGTTATAGTAGTGGTCTCTGTTTTGAGTGCACACGTTGGTGATAGAGTGATTTATGTTCTACTTGGCTATCCACAGATGCACAACCCTACCACTGGGGTTATACATGGCCTCTGTTCTGATATGATGTTCTGGTGATGATCATCATCATTTATGTTATGCCAAAGGATATTTTTGAATGAAATTATTTCTAAAACTTCGCTTTGATATTTTGATAACATGTTATGCTTCCATACTCTGAAAATGGAAATGTTTTGTTCTGCATTCTAATATCTGTAAATGCTCATGTTTACACCCTAGTATATGTTCTCTACTTACTGAGTTGTTGATAAATCATCCCTTATCTTCACAATATTTTTCATATAATTTTGATGCCTCAACTGGAAGTCAAGAGTAAGGTTTGGTGATTATAAAGGAATAAGTGCCAGAGAGTACAAGTACTTATTTGAGAGTTATAGTTAGTAAATTGATTATTTTCGATTATTTTAATATGATGAGTTAAGGTTATTTTCGAGTCTTTTGGAGTTTTTAATTTATTTTATTGACAACTTTCTTTAGTGTCTCTATGAAGGAACATTTGTGTTGAATATTTAATGGAGTTTCTGGATTATTTATAGTTGTGAAATTGGAGTTGATATTAAGTAATAAGAGCTAACTCATTGGACCCTACGGGATCGACGCGTTACAGGTGATCTGCTTTATTAATCTACAGACAAAACACTTGTTCACAAACTCTGCTACGTCCTTCTTCATTCCTTCCCACTAGAAATGTTGCTTCAAATCCTGATACATCTTTGTACTACCGGGATAAGATGTGTAAGGTGTGTTATGAGCTTCCTTCAGCACCTTTTCCTTTAACTCTTAGTCTCCTGGGATGACCCTTCTGTTCTTGTAATATAAAGTCTCATCCTCTCTGAGACTAAAGTCCATCCTCTCTATTGAATAAAGTCCATTAGTGTCTGGTGTGCTCCTGTGAACAGCTAGTTAGGGCTCGCTCGCTATCCATTGCTAGTATTTCGTCAACTCAGAGAATTTCACACCTATTTAGACACTCCAGCGTGAACAAAAGAGTCTCTCTCACTAGGATATTATCTCATCCTAGCACTTAGGGTCATGAATGACATCAATAACTTGATATGACTGTTCTCGAAATACACAAACTGTATTCAAGACGAAACATGACTAGAATATGAAAGGATAGAAGTCCTGATGTAACACAACATGACTTGAACGTAACTCAGAAGACATGACTTACTTGAAATAAAAATATTTTGTAACATATAATAGACAATATTTTATAACATGGCATAACATGTGACAAACAACATACTTAACATAAAATACTTGCAACAGTGAATATTACATCACATGACATAGATATAACAGAGGAGATACTTAACATGACGTACTTGTAATAGTGAATATTACATGACATGATATACATGTAACAGATGACATACTCAACATGATGTACTTGCAATGTAAAACAATATGTGACAGAATATCTTGCATAACAGGTGAACAATTCATGACAAAATAAATTATATTTAACAGATGAATACGTAATGACTTGGCATAGCACATATGATGACATACATATATACAATGTAATTCATTTACTTATCACACATACATATTAAACTAATAATAAGTTAAAAGTTAACTTACCTTGGTCTTCGCATTTCTTAGCAAAACTCAAGCGCGATCATGATGAAATGAAAGTAGTGATTTCTAAAAGTTAGAACTTAATCACTAACAATTATAAATATGGAAAAATATTAACTTAGAGTAAAATTATCATTTTACCCTCTACATGTGTAACTTAAAGATTTTGTATCCTAATTCCAAAAATCACCATGTATGTAAATTTTTTCCTAAACTCAAATATTAATTTAGAAACATTTAAAACTAAACACAACCATGAAAAATCTATAGGGGCCGAAACTTACATAGGCTATTTCTCTTGATTTTTGTTGCAATTCTTTCAAATTTCAAAACTCATGATTAAACCAAAAATTTTCTTTTAATATACTCATAACATATTCCTAAGAATAATCATGTTTTGAATCAAGAACAAAAATCATCAAAATCACTAAAAACAACACTTGAAATTTTTGGTTTCTTTCTAAGTTCAAAAATAGATTTTTGTTTCTAAACTAATTTTGATCAACCTTTTTATCCATGACCTATAAAGATGTGCTCTTCAAACCAAAATATCACATGGTTTAAAAAGATTTCCTAAAACAGATCTAAGCATTAAACTCAAGATCACATAGTTAAAAATCAACCAAAACATAGATTTAGCTAAGGACATCAATTCTTTGACCTATCTGAATATAACGTCAAATATCTTCAAAATATCTTCAAAAATGTATATAAGAGGCTTAGGATCCTCCAATAAAACTATCAAAGTCATTGGAATAGGTTTAAATCACAAAAGATCCAAACTTAAAACAGAAACTGGTTTTCCTCTTCTAGTTTCTAAGTTTCTAGATCTAAGAAAATATTTCATCAAAACCTATGATCATGCAATAAATTATCAACCAATAATCATATACACATGTTAACAATACTTCATAAAAGTTTCGGACCAAGATCTATCCATTAGCTTGGTAAAAAACTTTAATATATTATACACTCTCTAGTTTATCTCCAAGAATGATCATTCTGGGGTTTAAACAATATTTGACCGACCCAATGATCTTCCAATGGGACAAATAAGGTATCCACGTAAACTAAACTCACAAAGTAACACCTTTTATCAAGGACACTTTGTGAGAAACTACTTACAAGAGTTTTGAATCAGACATGCAAAAGAGCTCAAAAAAGTTGTCCGAGAGTGTCTTTTGCGTTCTTTCAAAGAAAAGTGTAAAGAATAGATGATTTTCATAGGAAGTGAGATGGAGGGCCTCATAAAAACGTTATGGAAGATGATAAGGCTGAAATGAATCTTGAGTGTTGGTCTTTTCTACCCAATACAATATACAAAAATCAGCCCAAAATATTTCCTATAGGTGGAGTGTAGAATGGAAAGAGTGAGGTGGCCTTGTAGCCCTTCACTACAAGTACCCCTCTAAGCCCTCCTGAGAAAATCGAATTAGCCATGTGGAGGTGCAATTACTTAGCCAAGAAGCAATACTAAGGCTGCCAAATTCATGGGCCTTAATGAGTCTAAACCGAATGGGCCTCAATTTCGGGTTTTAAGAGGGTTTGGGTTACCATCAAGCCCAAATCCAATTTCTCTTGACCCAATCAAACATCGAAAGTTAAAAAGGTTGGATAATGATGTCACAACATAAATTTGAAAGATTAAAAGCACGTGGAAGAAATTTAATCAAGTGATTAAACACAATGCTAGAGAAAATACTTACAAGAGCTTTGAATCAGGCGTGCAAAAGAGCTATAGAAGATGATAAGGCTAAAATGAAGCTTGAGTGTTGGTTTTTTCTACCCAATATAATATACAAAAATCAACCCAAGATATTTCCTCTAGGTGGAGTGTATAATGGAAAGAATGAGGGGGCCTTGTAGCCCTTCACTTCAAGTACCCTCTAGGCCCTCTTGAGCAAATCTTATCAGCCAGGTGGAGGCGCAATTACTTAGCCAAGAAGCAATACCAAGGTGTCCAAATCCATGGGCCTTAATGGGCCTAAGCTGAATGGACCTCAATTTTGTGTTTTAAGAGGGTTTGAGTTGCCATCAATCCCAAATCCAATTTCTCTTTTCCCAATCAAATATCCAAGGTTAAAAAGGTTGAATAATAATGTCATAATACAAATTTGAAGGATTGATAACATGTGAAATAAATTTAACAAGTGATTAAACATAATGCTATAAGCCGATTCTATTAGGGTTTGGAGGTCAACTTTAGGATTTGGATAAAATCGTTTAGGATTTCGGTTTCAACCACGCTTTTGGGTTCTTAGTTAGATTCCAACCATATAGGGTTTTACTAGGGTGTAAATCCTCTTTGGTTTGTCACAATTTGATTGGTCGGATGGAATAGGGTGTTTGCTTTGGTGACATGATCTCACACCTTGATTCTTTTAAATCCATCAAATGTTTCTTTTGGTGCCATGTGTCTAATATTATTCACTATGTGTGGCTAAGATCTTGCTAGGTGTCTAAATAAAATTTCTATTTTGAAAATAATGCACTTGATACTCTTATCGAGATTACTATTCACTTTGAAAAAGTGTATAATAAATTAGCAATGAAAAATCCTAAATATTCATATTAACCTACACAGAAAATCGTTTACCGAAATTTAACCCTGAAGTGCCACTAAAAATAATTTCATAATTTTGAAGAAGCGTTTCGTTCTAAACTATGAAAATGGACTTATTGCGCCATAAAATACTAAATGATCAACTAAGTCTAATGGCACAGAACATAATGCATTATGACGGTTCTAACTACCTCAAATTATTAAAATCACACTTCTGGCATCATAGTGAGTGATAACACCGACTATGTTGACAGGCTAAAACCTATGTAATTGGCCGATTCATGAAAACTTATGGAGCTTTCAGGAGGTTCCTAAAGTCACTAGAAATTCCACCAGTGAATTTCTTGCGAGCTGTTACAAAGAGATTGTTAGAGAAATCAAAGGAGCTCACGTTGTAAGATCCTGAAAGAGCTGCGGCAGGAATTGGACGACATGGGGGAGGTTGGAGACATCCCTGGACAAGGGTGCACCCCTACATGTTGGACTACTATTTCCTCATCCATGTGTGCGTTTCCATGGAAGTGGCTTGCAGCGGGACGACTCGATTGCCTCCGATGAAGGGTTGCAGTGGTCTCATGGTGGGTCAGCTCGGTGCACTCAGCAGCTAGCAATGTTGTGCGGTTTTGAGTATTAAAACTAGGGTTAAGGTGGTGTAGGTTTGCATTTTTGGGGTTGACGTGGGGGAAGTGTTGTGGTTCTATCATGGAGGATGAAGCTCACATCGTGGAGAATGGCAGCATAGGAGTAGAGATTGAGGCTTGGAAATGGTGTGAGCAACGTGGTGGTTGGCAGCAGCGGCGAAAGGCACATCACCGAAAGAGAAAGTGGCAAGAGAGAGGGAAACCAAAGAATCTAAGTGGGGATGTGTGAGTTTGGTCATAGAAATCAAAGATAAAGACTGTGAGAGAGAGAGAGAGAGAGAGAGAGAGAAAGTAGTTGTGGAGGTTAAGAAAATTGTGAGAGAAGGGAAAATGGGCAAAGAAAGTAACGAAAAGGAAGAGGGAATCAGGAGGGAGAGTGACGGGGAGAAGAGGGAAATAGAGAGAGGAATGACTCCTTACCAAAACGATGTCATTTACTTCAACAGGATAGATTTTTCGCGACTTGGTCATGGGCTTGGGCTCAGGTGTTACAGTCAGAGTTCATATAATACAACAGTTTGCAATTTTCCTTCACTGCATTTTTAATGTGTTGCATCCACTAGTGTTAGGTGTTATTTCACTCTGGAATCCTTTAAAAAGGACCCATTTGAAGTCTATTTACTATACTTCGTTAACCCAGGGGTTACCACTCTAGTTTAAGCACTTCATAGTGGACAGAGGAGTTTCCCTAGGATATTATCCCATCCTGGCATTTGGAGTCACGAAAAAAACGTTATTCTTTGTTTTCTTTTAGTGTACTACCTGAAATGCATGTGACATGTACTTGTAACAAAACCTTTGATGCATAATCCGAAAATGTATAACATGTGACCATGTGACTTTAGGCAACAATATCATGTTCTCATGCCACATATTAAGAGTGCATCATGTCTACATCTTGAAAGAATTAGAACATGTAGAAACTTGTACTAGAAAGCAACATGTGAAAGCTCGGCACAACATACAACATTCTTTAGAATTTAAAACATGTCATTTGAAACAATAAGCAACATTTGAGCATAGCATGTACATGTAAAGTAGAAACCACATCGTGTGACAAGTAACAATTCCCTAATCCAATTTGAATGACGAAATGCAAAGTTTACACACTACATAAATACATTATCTAGGAGTAAGTTAGAGGCTAACTTACAAATATCTAGTGTAAAGAAATGCCAAAGATCAGGCAAGATGAAAATGTATGTTTATGTAACACCGGACTTTGCCAAGTCCCCGTTCATATTTTTATTTGGATACTATTTTAGTTATTGGATAAATGCTAGGTGTTAGAGGAATGCCTTGAGGTATGTTCTATTTATTTGAGAATCTTAAGCATAAGAGCCCATAAGACAAAGAATAGGAAAAAGCCAACAAAGGCCCATGTGGATTTCAGCCAACCAAGCTAGGATTAGGGTTTGGAAGCCCAATGTTGATCACTAAGGATAGAGGAGGCACCACATGGCATGAGAAGATCTTTTTATTTTTCCAGAAGCTCATCATTTGAAACCTAGGAAGGTGGCAAAGTGTGACACTTGTCCAACATGCAAAGAGGTTCAAGAAGGAAGAATGAGTGGACGAGTCAAGGAAAGAGGGAGAGAGTTTTGGCCAAGGGCTTACACACCCACTTGCATGACCCATTCCCCTAAGAGTGACACTTGTCAAGCTTGAAAAGGGACTTTTGGAGTTCCAAGAAATATCTTGCTTGGGAAGAGAGAAAGGTATGTTCTAGAAGAAGTTTTTTGGTGAGGCAAGAGAGGGTTTTAGTTTTTGAGAGCCACACAAGGAAACTTTTGGATTTCCCATGAAATCCCATCATGGGGGAAAAGGAAGAGTCATTTTGCCAAATGTCAAGCATGCAATGGCTCTTGGGTTTTTCAAGAAGGAGGGAAAGCTCTACATAAGGACATAGCCAAAAGTCATGGAGGCCTTTTTCCTCAAGTTTTCAACTTTCCTTCTAAGCATTTCGGCCACCATTACTTGTCTCTCTGGTTCTCACACTTTCTCAACTCCACCATTCTCTTCACTATTTCAAAAATCACCAAGATTTCTCCTTCAACTTTTCTACTAGGGGAAGAGCACACGGAGGTTAGGATTATTTCACTTTTCTTGCTACACCATACATGGCCAAAGAGAGAAAACACACACACACAATGTTTTCATTTAGGGTTTCTTTCACATGAACACATATTTTCACTCTAGAAACTAGGGTTTTTCTTCAAGGGAAGAAGAAACCCGAAATGTTCTTCTTGTTTTAAGCACATGAACACGAGGTCTAGGGTAGATGAAGGCCACGGCCACCACTTGGAAGAAAGGCTAGGGTTTTGTCCTTTGAGGGTTTCGGATTCTAGGTTTTTTTCCATGAGAAAGCATTTTCGGAAAGCTTAGACACTCACATTCACCCTTATTTGGAGATTAGGGTTTCTCTAGTCATCTTCTAATATGTCTTAATATGTTTTTAGATTTTGCTATTTTATACATTGGATTTTTGCAAGTAAACTTCCAACTTACTCTTGATAACACTAGTATATTTTCGTAAACACTTGTTTGTTTATCATTGCTTGAACCTTGTTATCTTGTTATATGTATGCTTGGTTTTGATAAAAGGATGAGATGCCATGTTTTCATGATGGTTTGTTGAAGTACATTTCGAATATGCCATATTGAGGTTTCGGTTTTGACATGTATATGCGTTATGCATGCATGTTTCAAATGTGTTGTGATGATGAAAATCCATGTTTGGAGGACTTTTATGAATCAGCCAAGGCTAAATTAAGGGTATAAAAGTTTGTTTGGTGTTTTGGCAAGTATGATTCGACTATACTTATGTGTATTCGTCATATAATTGCATGTTCTAATATTTTCAACCCATATCGCGAGATGCATGTTGCTAAGGGGGCTATATGTTTCAGTTTTTACATGTTGCATAAGTATGATAAAGTGTAGCATCATGTATCCATGTCTCATGCATTTGGGTCTATCTTTTCAAAAAGAAAGGTCAAAGTATGTTTTATCATGACTCCAAATGCTAGGACGGGAAAATGCTCTAGTGGAACTCTCTGTCCACTCTAGAGTGTTATGTTATGACGTAGTCACCTCGATTAAGTGGATTGTTGGTTGATGCAGTAACTAGCTGAGAACACATGGTACTTAGGGGAGCCATAAGGTATCCAACCATGTGAATTATGAAATGAACAATGCATTTGAGCTCCATGTTATGATACAATATGATATGGTATGTTATGTTATGCCATGATATGTTATGATATTATATGAAATGACACAAAATAATGTGATATGATCACAATACAATATGTATGTCATGATATGACCACACATGTTCATATTATCTTATGAATGCATGCATCATATACATCATCCAAATGCTTTATTCTCGACTGAAAAAGTATTTGAAGGAACTTGTGAAATCTTTTAATTCCCTTGAACCCCATATGTGAAAAGGAGCCCCAAAGCTTAGGTGTTCGACCAAAAGTCCCTTAGACGTTAATATTTAATTTCTACATCGACTTTCTTTAAAACCTGATTCTCAATTTCCTTCAGTAAATTAGCTTACATCTATGTGCATCAAATACAATTTTGACAGCTTCATTCCTCTTTGGAAAATATAAATAAATAAATAAAAATTCATTGCATCACTTAACTTGAGACCCATGTGCAATCTGGTTCAAAACCATTGCCAAGGACCTATCACTTAACTATTTTCTTGTCATTCTTTATTAAATACTTCAACCTTTCATTCCAGCTTCATAACATTACAGTTTTGGGTCATAATATGTCTTAATCCTTGTCAAATTGACCTTGAGACTCTTACTATACAATAATTGGACACCTTCTGCACTAAGGGGGCACTTTAATAGGAGAGACAAGTTTTTGGGGCCATTGCCGAGGATTAAAGGCAATTTACAGAACTGTCACAAACATTGCTAAGATAATGGGCGTGTAACGCCCGTCCTTGGGGTGGATCTTTTTTTCTAAATTATTTTAGAAAATACGACGGGAATTACCGTTCGATTTAAAAAACCTTTTACAGTCCTTCCCAAGGTGCAAAACTCTACGTTATGACATAAAAAGTGCTTTTATAATAAAATGATTTTGGAGTGGGAAATAAAATTCTTTAAAATAAAAAGACCTTTTCGTACGTTTAAAACCTTCATGCCTAGACTTCCATGCTCTTTCCCTTTAGCTGTGTCCCTCCTGGGCGTACTGCCCATTTAGTTTCTTGTGGGGGGAGGGGCACACAAAAAAAACTAAAATGAGTCGAATACTCAGTAAGCGCTACTTCATACTGTTAAAATATAACAACGTAGGTTTTCATTCATGCATTCATCATTCATACATACTATACGTACATCCATACATGCTTTCATTTGGAAACATCACTGACGGGATTTTTCCTTCTTTAAATATGGTTTTCTTCTTTTTAAAACGTTTCTCCCGTCAGTGCCTTCATTTCTTAAAGAATGCCGTGCATTCATACATACATTACTTTTCTTTTCTCTTTCATAGGCCTGTGCACATTGTTATGCCCCGCGTGCTGGGGTTAGCGGCCTTTTGGGCCGATGATTTGCCTATGGCCACGGGTTGGAATCCCTTTCCGTTAGGGTGCAGCACTGGGTGCACTACTAAATACTACTGCCCGGCATTGCAATCTGCCCATTCATTCATTGGGTACCCCTTTCCGTTCATTTCATATGACCGTTACGTAGTTTCATACATTCATTAATGCCACATACCGTTCTTTTCATTCATTCATTCATGTCAGCTCTAAAGAGCTGAGGCTTTCATTCATTTCATTTCATGGGCATGGGCATTCATTTCTTTTCTTTCCTTTTCATTTTCATGCTTTCATGGAAAAACATCTTTTCATGGGAAAACATTCTTTTAGTTTAAAAGCATGGCTTAAACGTCATCTTTCATGCCATCGTTTAAAACATCAGTTCTCAAGGACCAGTTTTAAAACACTTTCTTCGCGTCTCTTAAAGCATCGGTCTGAAGCTAAAGGCATGGCCCTCGAAGCTTCCTTTTTTTTTTCTTTACAAAATACGTACAATAGATACATCATATATTCATCCATTCACATGCATACAATTAATACTTTTGGGTGCGTAAAAAGGGGCTTTCATAGAGGGGCCGTACATACATATACCTTTAATATTTAGCATGCATTTCTTTAAAAACATCTTTCCTGTCCTTTCTTAAAGCATCTTTCATGGAAAAATAGTTCATCTTTCTTTTTTTCTTATACTTTAGAAAAACTCTAGAAGAGCATGAACGTAGCACTTACCTGGACTCCATGCTACTTTCATACCATGCAGTCCATTTATATGCGTGTCAGATGGCAACCTACATGCATACATAACCTTACGTTATTCTCTATCTAGTGCATAAATAGCTGAACTAGAAATAGAGCTATCCTTTACTTAGAACACTCTACTTCTATTCCATGCTCTTTCACATTTCTTACTATGGCAAAACCCTTGGAGACCCATTACGGTCTCTACTTCCTTTAACCTTACGTTCTACCTCGAGTGCTTACTCGCTAAAGGGAATCCATGATTCCCCTTAGGATTAAGACACTAAGATTATGTTTGGGAGGTGAGATGAGAATTTTGTGTTTTGTTTTAAAGTTTAAAATATTAGTTTTTAGTTTGAAGATTTGAAAAAGTTAAATTGGAATTTGAAAAAGTTGTATTGGGATTTGAAAAAGTTGAATTGTTTATTATATTTTATATAGAAATTTGAAAAAGTTGTAATGATGAGATGAGATGAGATGAAAATTTTGAGTAAGATAAAACATTCAAGCATAACCTAAGACCTCCGTCTCGTTCTTCTCATTTACCTCTTTCCGACACATGACTTAGACTAACTAAGTCATGCATCCCATTCTTAGACAGTACCCTCATCATTACCCTCATGTACCTTAGCTCACTCTACTTCTCATGGCCATCCATACTCGTCACACGGCTCCAAGCCACTCTGAGGCTTGAGCACCGTGTAGCCATACTTAGGACAGATTACCTATTACATATGATGAATCCGTTCGACACGTGCGTCTAACCAGAAAACACAGGTACCTTACTCCTTTATCCTTAAGACCATCATTTAATACATTGGTCACAGACTCGTATGGTGAATGCCATACTCCGTTACCAACCTTCTCATACCCGGCTAGCACGACCCTTCATGCTAGCCGTACCTCATGACAATTCATCCCAACACTTAGCACGATGGGACCCTGTCCATGAACACACCTTACGTCACGCCACATAGCTCAAGACTAACCAGCTATACCGTGACCTTGTCACATCACCTCACATGCATCCTAACTCATCACAGTATAGCTTCATGATTGACCACGTCACTTCATGACGTTGCCCAATCATGTTTCCGTTGCACTGCTCTAATACTTCTTGGCCACTTAGCACATACTCCTGGCCATAAGCCGACTACACGGCGACGCTCATCGCCGTAGACTACAGGCCATACTTCACAACACATACCTTGACACCTTTATGTCACGTCATATAGCTTGAGACCATTCCCAAGCTATATCGTGACCTTGTCACGTCTTCTATGACATTCCGCTACGTCACCTATACATCAACTTCCAACTCATCACGAGTACGGTTCCTCACGTACTCCTGTCACATCGTGACATCTCATCACGTTCCCACTACATCACTCATACGCTAACTTTTCACCCATCACAAGCACGACTTCTTAATCGACCACATCACTTAGTGACATTGCCCAGTCATGCTTTCGCTGTGCTACTCCAATACTTTCTAGCCACTTCGCACTTATTTCTAGCCATAAGTTAGTCACATGGCGACACTCGTCGCCTTGGACTACAGGCCTAACCACACACTTCGGGACATTGTTCCATAGTTCCCGACACGCCCATCTATGCAATCACCTTTATCTTCGCGACATGCCATACGGTGTATCGCTGTATCTCATGGGGTACACTCCTCATATACTCCCTTCATAGGACTACGCCACATCATCACTATGGCACTCATGCCATATGGTGCGTCACTCCATTACAATGGAATACACTCCACGTGTACTCCCTTCACAGAACTACGCTACGTCACCGCTATGGCGTACACGCCATACGATGCATCACTCCATTACAATGGAGTACACTCCTCGTGTACTCCATTCACGACACTCTGCCATATCACCAATACGGCACACATGTCGTACAGTGCATCGTTTCCCAACATGGAGTACACTCCACGTGTACTCCATCCATGATACTATGCCACATCACCGCTATGGCATACACGCCATACGGTGTACCATCTCACCACATGGAGTACACTCCTCACGTACTCCATTTATGGCACTACGCCACATCACCGCTATGGCACACGCCATACGGTGCATCGTTCCATCATATGGAGTACACTCCTTGCGTACTCCATACACGGCACTACGCCACGTCACTGCTATAGCACACGCTATACGGTGTATCATCTCACCACATGGAGTACACTCCTCTCATACTCCATTCACGGCACTACACTACATAGCACACTTCCCAACTACTCCCAACACTTCACCACAGCACGTCACACAACCACTAGACAGCGAACCTTATAATACTAACAGCACAGTCCACAACCTATAATACTAACAGCACAGTCCACAACCTAGTCAACTAGCTAGCATCTAACATTTAATATAAATAGCGAGGGATAGAGATTTATACCATCGACGGGATAACCCATGCGTCGTTCGCTAGCCGTCACAGTGATAACGCCGGAGGAGCATACGGGGTGGCTACACCGCGTAAAGTGGCTGTTTAAGCCTTTGGATAGCTAGGTGTGGTCTTGGAAGGGCCTAAGGTGGCCTTAATGATGCTGGAAGGGAGCATAACACGACAACTCTAGCTGTGTGCAGTGACGATCAGTCACGCGCAGTGACTATCCATCACGTGCAGTGATTACCCACCACATAAAGTGGTGGTTTACGCTTGGACTAGGCTAGGGGAGGTTGCTGGTGGAGCCATGGAGGCTCGGTGGTGGTCGGCACGGTGGCCTACGGTGGCTGGCCATGCACTATGAGGGAGGAGAAGTCATGGGAGAGTGAGAGAGAGTGTGAGGCCGTGGGTGGCAGATCGGGGCCAAGGGTGGTCCGGTTGGCTTCGTGGTGTCCTGAGGATGCCGGAGAGGGTGGTCACACGCCGTGGGTGTCGGCGTACGGTGGTGGAGGAGGGAAAAACCATGTGGTGGAGAGGGGGACACCGGGAGGTGGAGGAGAGGCCTATTGGCCTTGGGTTCATGGGAGGAGGAAGGGGGAGACCTAAGGAGTCTCGTGGTGGTGTCCGGTGGCCGAAATGGCCGTGCACGGCAGTGCTAGGAGGCTGCACAGTGAACCCGTGCATGGGTGAGCTGTGCTCGTGCATGGTGGAGGGAGGTGGTTGCATGGGAGGGGCTGAGGCCGCTGGAGAGGGCTGGTCGGTGGCAGGGGAGGCTGCCATGGGGGTGGTGGCGCCGGAGAATGGCGCACGGCGGTGCATGGAGCACTAAGCCCGTTCGGGCTTGCACTGTTGAGGGAGGAGGAGGAGAGAGCGTGGGCGAGGGTGATCGGTGTTGGGGGACTCGTCGGAGGGAGGGGAGGCCAGTCGGAAGGCGGTGAGGCTCACCGGCGCACAGCGGCGCTGGGCTGGGCTGTGGAGGAGATCAAGCNGGGACTCGTCGGAGGGAGGGGAGGCCAGTCGGAAGGCGGTGAGGCTCACCGGCGCACAGCGGCGCTGGGCTGGGCTATGGAGGAGATCAAACGAGAGAGAGAGAGGGGGCTGCGTACGCTGCAAGCTGAGAGGGAGAAGAGAGAAAGGGGAGGGAAAAGTGAGGGAGAAGAGAGAGAGGGCTGGGGTTTTATACTAAAACCCGACTTCTGGGGGTCTATAAAATGGTCTACGATGACCCTTAAACACTGATTTGAAAACACATAAATATTTATTTAATTAAAAGCATTGAGAGGAATAAAGCTAGAATATTATTTAAAATAATATTCCTGCATCATTAATAAAATGATGAAGTCTTACTTAAAATATTTAAAAGAGTAAAACTATTAAATTAATTAAAGATTCCATCATTATTTAGATCACATAATATTTTAAATAATTGGAATCATTTATATAAAATGATTCCCACAATTATAATATTTTTGGAGCTCTTCAAAGATATTATAATTGAGTTATTTAAAATATTCTTTAGTTAAATAATAATAGGAATCTTCCATTTAAAATACATATAACTTTAAAACACAAAGATAACTTTAGAAATCACGTAGTATCTTTAAAAACACGCCATCGAGATTTGGCACGTGTAACGGGACTCTTAGACACTAGAGGGGAGGAGTGGGCTATCACATCAGACGTAATTGCTTACGTCAGAAGAAGGAAGGAAGGAGCAGGGTGTTACAGGGCGATTGAGTGTGAACCTCTTCATATTTTGGTGACATCTAACCCTAATTCTCTCTTCCTTCTTTTGTTAATTTTGAATAATACTGTCAGTAAATTTTATTGTCATTTGCTCACTTTTTGCTATTACTATACATCAACCTTGGTCTGGTAGTTTTGTTGGGTATTTGCATGTCTGTTTGGAGTAGAGACCACTCATCTCGATTGGTCAAAACAAAATATGTGACATATTATGATTGTGAATCACTTTCATTTGAGTCATCTTCTGAAAATTCTAGTACCATGGCTGAGGAAGAACAAGATGAGTGGAGAGTGGGTAATCATAACACAACTCTCCAGGATTATTTGCAACATGTTAGGACTAGCTCACCCTCATGCATTATACAACCTCTAAATGCAAACAACTTCAATTTCAAACCTGGCATGATTCCTTTAATACCTCATTTCCATGGAATGGAGTCTGAGCACCCATATTTGCATATTAAGGAATTTGAGGAGGTTTGCTCCACATTCATGGACAAAATCTGTACATAGGAGGTAATTAGACTCAAATTGTTCTCATTTTCTCTCAAAGACAAGGCTAAAATCTGGTTGAATTAATTAAGGCCTAGGTCAACAAGGACATGGCAAGAAAAGCAAACTATGTTCCTTAAAAAATTCTTCCCTATACATAGAACTAATGCATTAAAAAGACAGATTATGAATTTTGCTCAAAAAGACACTGAGAATTTTTATCAATGTTGGGAGTGATTACGCCCAAAGAATAATGCGGTAGTTGTAGCACAGTTTTAGGGTGTTGATTCCACAAAGAGACAAATTAAAAGAATAGCAGAAGGAACAAAGAAACTAAAGAAAAATATTAAATGATTAATGGTGTAACACCCCGTATTTTAGTGTATTTTAATGAAAGATTATTTTAATTAATTTAATGATTGATTCTCTAGTTTTAGAATTTTGGGAGTTTTAGAATATTATTTTATAATATTTTAAGTAGTGAAAATTATTTTATTGGGCTTTCTTCTTATTAATTATTATTTCGGATTTAAATTGATCTTTGATTTAAATTGGTTTGTTTATGGGTTTTAAAATTATTATTGTTTTATTTAAAGCATTTCACTGCGTTTGATTAATTTTAATTAGTGTTATGCAATTTAATTGCCTTTTATTTTAAAGTATGTTATTGTTGGAGTTTAATGTTTTATTTTAATTAGTTTTAAGTTTAAGTTGATTTATTTAATTTGTCATTTTAAAAATAGTGTTTTTGAGGATCAGTTGTGACTCGAAAGTGGTGAGGATTGGACCTCATTTCTTTTCCCCATCTTTTCTTTTTCCTCTTTCCTTTTTCTCTTCCTTTTCTTTTCTTTTCTTTTCTTTTCTTTCTTTTCCTTCTTTCTTCCCGTCAGTTTCGCCCAGCCGTTGCACTCTCTCTCTCTCCTCTCCCACATGTTTTCGGTCTACAGCCACCGGCGCCGCCTCCGGCCGGCCGTGGTCGACACCGCCCGCACCACCGGCTTCCCCACCTGCCGGCGAGCTACCCCTCCAAATCCCAGCGCACGCTGCGCCATCGTTAGCCTCCGAGAGCCGTGCGAAGCAGTGAGCTTCCTCCTCCCTTTCCGCCGCCGTCCGGCCACCATTGGCCACCAAATTTCTACCACTTCTTCACCGGCCCAATACCAAGATTTTCGACCCCAACCCAGCCCCGATCCCTCGCCAGAGCCGCCCGTGCGAGCTCCACTTCCTATTTTCACTTTGTGGCCTTAAACCACCGTTTCAGCCGCCACTCACGGCCAACCTTCGCTATCATTAGCTTCACCGACCTCATTAGGCCATACTCTATCAATTTCAAGTCTTCGTTGGACTCCGTGTAAATTTGAGTTTACAGTGTATTCGGCCACAGTGTTTTTACACTGTGGAGTTGCTGATTTGGTGCTTCCAGTTCCTCC
>QEOT01006393.1:37143-58074 GCA_003123785.1 Pterocarya stenoptera | reverse complement strand
GCTATGCTTGAAGGAAGAGTGTCAAGCAAGAAACTCCATGACACTGGTTCACAACCGATGCAGGTAATTCCTAGCTTGAAGTTTGTCTTCCTAGTTTTTTTATTTTATTTTATTCGGGGAGGGGGTCGAACCCAATACCTCCATTTTAGAGGTTTGGGTGTTATGCCACCAGGACATATACCTTTAGCATTTGTCTTCCTAGCTTGTAGACTGAATACTTACTGCAGTTGCTATTATGTAAGAGACTAAGACCTTGTTTAGTTATACAAATCATTTTATCTTATCTAATCATTATAATTTTTTCAAACTCTCACACAAAATACAACAAACAATTCAAAATTTTTAAATTTCAAAATATATTAGAAAATTATATTATAATAATATTTTATTCAACTTTCATCTCATCTTATATGTGTAACCAAACGAAGCCTAAGACTATGTTAGGATGTTGAGATGATTTGAATTGATCTTTAAATAATAGTGAAAAAGTAATGAATTGTAGAAAAAAAATAATGAATAGTTTATGAATAATAATGAAATAGTCTGCGGTGATCAAATCACCTAATTCGATATTTTGTTGATATCTGCACGTCATAGAAATTATTCATTGACAAGATGTTATTTTTCTTTTCCTACTCGACGAGTCTATGCTTATGCAGTCTCCACCGAGTTCTTTTCATTCTTGCGTGATAGCAAATTAACTAGTATATATGAAATCTATGGGGACAAACAAATGAAAATGGAGGTATTTAACGCAACTTCTCCAAATTGTACTGGTATTCCCTTTCTCTCTGGAGTTATGTTCTTCAAACCTCTAGAACTTTGTATGCATGTTTTCTTGAATGGTGGCATTGAATCGTGTCTTTTATTTTTTCCAATCGTTAATTTAAAGTGGCAAGGAACCAAATAATTGCAATTAATTAATTGAAAGTGACTCTAGCCCAACTGAATCTGAAGTCCAGATCTTGTTATAAGAATGTAATGGTAGCTGAAATCTGAATAACTTTCATTTTTCAATGAATCTAAATCAAACTAATGTTTGTAAGGAGAGTGGGTCATAAACTTTTTAAAGATAAATCTGTGGTTTTTTTTCCACAAACGGCTTTTCATGGATGGACTTGGTAGTTAAACACTAAATTGTTTCAATCACTGCAATATCATTAGTAACTCAGCGTGCTTGCAATATCAGGTTTGCTGATAAGCAGATTGTGAGGCTTCAGGAGACACCTGATGAGATCCCTGATGGAGGAACGCCTCACACAGTGAGCTTGTTGATGCATGACAAGCTGGTGGATACTGGAAAGCCAGGTGACAGGGTTGAGGTGAGACAACTGTGTAAATTGTTGATATCTAAAAGAAGACAGAATCCTGCCATTTTTTTTTATATCTGATTTATGATTTCTTCTCATTGCATTAGGTCACTGGGATTTACAGGGCTATGACTGTCAGAGTTGGACCAACACAGAGGACTGTGAAATCATTATTCAAGGCATCTGCTGCTGCTTTTCCATCTTTTAGAATTAATGCCTCTCAGTGGCAATTCTGTTTGAATGTCACAATATTTTTCTATTGATTGCAGACTTACATTGATTGTCTCCATATAAAGAAAACGGACAAATCAAGAATGCTGACAGGGGATCCCAAGGAAGCGGAGAATCCCGTGGGTAGAAGTACTGAAGATATCACTTTTGATGGAGAGAAGGTATATCATTATAAGCTTTTTCCTTATGTTCCGATTGAAAAAGTTATTTTATGTCTTTTTTAGTGAAAAAGACGTCATTTCTATTGTCTTTGTTTTTATTGACATTGCTTTCTTTATGCAGGTGAAACAATTGAAAGAGCTGTCGAAATTACCTGATATATATGATAGACTAACCAGGTCGTTGGCACCAAACATCTGGGAGCTCGACGATGTGAAAAAAGGTCTGCTTTGTCAGGTAATCCCATACTTTGACTCACCGATGCTCAATTATTAGTTGAGAGACTGGGTTATTTTATATTCCTTTTTTCCCCTCTCTAGGTAATCTATTTTATAAAAAATTACTTTTATGCAGCTTTTTGGTGGAAATGCTTTAAGTTTGCCATCTGGTGCTAGCTTCCGTGGGGATATCAATATCCTTCTTGTTGGTGATCCAGGAACCAGCAAGTCCCAGCTGCTCCAGTACATACACAAGCTATCACCCCGTGGAATTTACACTAGTGGAAGAGGGAGCTCTGCTGTTGGCTTGACTGCTTATGTTGCCAAAGATCCTGAAACCGGGGAAACTGTGTGAACCTATTTAAGCGATTATCTAGCCATTTTGTAGAAATATGTGAAACCATACAATTCTGATACTTTTGATTCATTCTTCAGGTTCTGGAGAGTGGAGCCTTAGTTTTGAGTGACAGAGGCATATGCTGCATTGATGAATTTGACAAAATGTCTGAGAATGCAAGGAGTATGTTACATGAGGTGGTTATATTAGCCCTTTTCCACTCAGTTATAAGAGCCCTACTTTCATGACTGAGTATTTTCTTTCTGAAAAAAACGTGAATTTTGTCCTGCAAGAATTTTATCTGAGATGAGAACATTGAATATGATAATACTGTAGCTTGCTTGGGATATATTTCTCAACTTTTGGCCGTTCTATTCTCCCTTTATTTTAAAAGCTTGATTTCATTTACTTTCAATAGAAATTGGCATTCCATGAGAATTGGATGCTAAGTAGCATTGATAGTTACCAATTTGCGTTTTCTACCTAGAATATGCAATTGAACCCTTCACTTTTTTTATTATGAGCATATTCATGCACTGCTTGCATTAGTTTGACCTTTAATTCTACTTCAAAATTATCCAGGTTATGGAACAACAAACTGTTTCAATAGCGAAGGCAGGAATTATTGCTTCCCTCAATGCTAGGACTTCCGTATTGGCTTGTGCAAATCCAAGTGGTTCGCGCTATAATCCTCGCTTGTCTGTGATTGACAACATACACCTTCCTCCTACCTTATTGTCCAGGTAAGAATACTTATGCTATGCAACTAGAATAATGACATGGGTACGTGGCTTCCAATACTTGGAATCCAGAGAGCCCAAAGCATTTTGTGAAATTGCCCATGTTTCTCTGATTTGAGTAACAAATCGCTGCTATTATCATTTATGTTTAATTCGTTGTGTTTTCATACTTTGTAGCCTCCTTGAGTGCCTTACTTAATTCTTGATAAGGCAGAAAGATAACTACATTTTTAAGGCCAGAAAGATAACTGTATTTTTAATGCCCTTTCAGGTTTGATTTGATTTACTTAATTCTTGATAAGGCTGACGAGCAAACAGATAGGCGCCTTGCCAAGCATATTGTTTCATTACACTTTGAGAATCCTGAGGTCGGAAGAATTCTTGTCATATCCCTTGTTTGGGATATTTTTTTTTATGATTTTCTTGTTCATCTGTAAAACTCCATCTCCATTTGCAGAGTGCAGTTCAGGATGTCTTGGACCTTTCGACGTTAACTGCATATGTGAGCTATGCTCGTAGGCACATTCACCCACAGCTATCCGATGAAGCTGCTGAAGAGTTGACTCGAGGGTACGTTGAGATGAGGAGGAGAGGAAATTTCCCTGGAAGTAGCAAGAAGGTAAAAGTTAATGCATTGCTCCTACTGGAATTTTGTTTGCTTGCTTAACAGTTTGATTAATTAGCTTTCTTAAAATTGTCATGATTCTATATTTAACAACTAACCAGAAGTTAGTCTGCCTTGTGTAATTAACATTTGATTAAGCATGGTACTGAAGGGCGTGATTTGCGTCCTTTTCCCCATCATATCATGCCTTTTCTTTAAGTACTTTTTTACTTGGGAATTTACAAAATTCATAATGATTATAGTTTTTGTTATTGACAGTTTCTCTCATGCATTTCCACAAATTCATTGCTTCTGATATCTGATTTTGGAACCTGTTTTATATCTTTTAATACATACCTGTGTTGGGCAAATTCAACAGGTGATAACGGCAACACCTAGGCAGATTGAGAGTTTGATACGCCTTAGTGAAGCCCTGGCTCGAATTCGCTTCTCAGAATGGGTTAGTACTTGCTTCTTATCTTGGCTGTCTATAATGGGTTCAGTGTGATGTAAAGGAAGCATGCATGCAGGTTGAACATCGTGATGTAACTGAGGCATTTCGGCTTCTGGAAGTTGCAATGCAGCAGTCAGCAACAGATCACTCTACTGGTAGCTTTTCAGTAGCCCTTGCATCCCTTTTACTGGATTACATATTATCACACAGATAGATTAAATCTAATGACGTGATTCTCAAAATTTTTCTTTGAAGGAACAATTGACATGGATCTTATCACTACCGGAGTTTCAGCAAGTGAAAGAATGAGACGGGAGAGTCTATTATCAACTACTCGGAACATAATAATGGAGAAGGTGCAACTTGGTGGACCCTCAATGCGCTTGTTGGAGGTTTGCAAAATTTCTGAGAAAATCATTTATTTATTTTTGCACAGTAGATCACAACCAACACCTGAATGTGCATAATTTGTTCTGTAGTTGCTGGAAGAGCTGAAGAAGCAGATCTCTGGTAGTGAAGTCCACCTTAATGATGTGAGTAAACAACTCTCTCTCTCTCTCTGTGACATATAATCTGGATGCATAATATCTTTTTGTGAGTGATCGTGCTGATGTGTACATTGTTTCTTAATCTTCAGCTAAGGAATGCAGTTTCGACCCTGGCAAGTGAGGGATTTGTAGCTGTCCACGGTGACAGTGTGAAAAGAATGTGATGGTAGAGGAAGGAAACCATGTGAAGAAATGGAGGAGTCGATTCTAGTGGTTGATAAACTGAAACTGCTGCCCTGAAAATGCTCCTTTGCCAGTTTTATCAGCCTAAGGATATCCAAATCCCACCCATTTGGCTAAGCATTGAGTTATTTCTTTAAGAATTTTTAAGATTGGCGGCATTCCAGCGGTGGTGCTTGTATATTCCTTTTTTTTGGTAGTTCGGATCTGTAATAGGTAGTACAAATGTCTTCTTTCTTTAAATATTAAATTATCATAACTGCAATGCCTAGCTATTTACTTTTTCTCTACATGTGAAAGCAGACTCTCGTCAAGTTTAAAGTGATGGTGTTACGATTTCACTTTGAAATGTGTAGAGGCATTAAATTATGAGTAATACTACTCGCCATTCTAATTTTTATCATCCTTCCATCATTTCATGATGTGTCATTAGATGATTGGATACTATTGTATTTATATTTTACTTATGAATTTATTATTTAATGTCACATCATAAAATGATGAGAAAATAGATGATGATTAGATTTTTTCTTAAATTATTTAAAGAAATTATTGAGATAATAATTATTTAGTGCCACGTCAGAATATAAGATGATGAGAAATAATATTGCCATAATTACATTGAAACCAAATGACTTTGTAGATGAGAGTAGAGTGGCTCCCTTTCTAGAGGACATAAGAGTAACACTATATGTAAAGACTTGATAGTTGATACTGTTATGTGCACCTATTTTACATGCACACATCGGATCAAACTCAAAACGAGAGGTATTCCGCCTTTTCTTTCTTTTGTTTCGGAGACTACAAGGAGCTCTTCTTACTTATTCTTATTCGAGTTTTAAACTTTAGAGTAATCAAAATAGAGAGACAAATAAAATGAACTTTAACATTATATATAATTTATGAGTTATTTTTTTATAATAAAAATCATATATTCAATAAATATTATAAAAGGTGTTTTGCCTGTATATGCTTCATCTCACAATATATGCGGCGGATGGCTTGTCGTGAATCACCGTGAACTTTAACATGGCAACGTGTAATGGGGAAATTGAGAGTTGAGTGCAGTTACATACGACGTATAATAGCGACTGTCTTCCACAACTTATATAAGCTGTACTTTGTTATTTTTTGGTAACGCTCAAGTTGGGCGAAATTTCATAGTGTCAGACGGCCAGCGCATTGAAAAGACAGCTGAATTAAGGGATGAAATTACACACAGGGTCTTCGTTGAAAAGGGTGGTTTATTTTTTCTTTTTTACCGAAAGAAAAAAACCATGAAAATAAAAAAGAAGTATGAAGAGGGAGAAACGTGACCTTATTGTCCAACCAATATTTATTTATTTAATTTTGTCACGGTTAATAATTAAATTGACAATTATCGAATAGGTAAGGAAAAACAAAATTCCAGATAAAACCCCTGCCCCTAAATATCAATGAAATAAATAAGGGCGGGGGACGTGGAAGGAAGCGTAAGGCGCTCAGAAGCAGACAAAGGAAGGACACCTCTACTTCTCGTGAGAGCTGAGACTGAGATCGATCTCTCCTTGCGTCCTGTCTCCGTGGCTTTCACTGAGAGAGCGAGAGAGAGGCAATCCAAGGGTTAGGGAGAAATGGGAGAGGTCCGAGGAGGGTGTTGCCCGTCGATGTATCTGTTCAGGTCGGAGCCCATGCAGCTGGTTCAGCTCATCGTCCCCATCGAGTCCGCTCACCTCACCGTCTCCTATCTCGGCGACGTCGGCCTCCTACAATTCAAAGACGTCCGTACTCTCTCTCTCTCTCTCTCTCTCTCTCTATCCCTCGGTACCCATTTTTCATCTTAAATGCCAAATTTCGGTTCGGATAAAACCTAGCTTGCTTGTGCATATCGGGATATCTACAATTGAGTTTCGATTAGTGGTGACATTTTGCTCTTAGGGTTTTGCTAAATTTTATATGATTTTGAATTGTTGTGAGGATGGCTGGTTGTTGATTGATCAAGGAGTGTGGCTTGATTGCTTGCGGTTGAATTAGTGATTGCAATTTAGAGAGAAATTCACTTTACGAATTGCATGCTTTAATTTTTTGTGAATATTATGCAATTTTCGTTTCTTTTACTTGCTGACGATTTTTTTGTCGATTTAATAATAATATAAAAAATTATGTGGCATCAGCTGCTGTGCGATGCAGCATCAATCTAAATAACTGTTTATCCTCGAGGATGACAATGATGCTGCCAGTCATTTAGCAGCAAAATGAAGTAGATATTGGCTCCAGGCATATCCATTATATCAAGTACTTGATAGTCACTTAAGTTGTACATGTCCAATTATAGGATATTGAGGTTCGATAAATACAATGCTTAGCAATCTTCTCAGGAAAATAGAGACTCAACACTGTTAAGCTCGCTAACGGTTTCATGGAAGAAGTTCTAATCTAAGATAAAGAAGTTAAAGAAAGATGGTGGAAAGTTTTTTTACCTTGTATGTACATGTATGATACATGGGTATATTGCTTTGATGTGTTTCCAGTTGTTTGTTTTCAACAATTAATGTGTCTCACGTACCAATTATTTCAGCTCAATGTGGAGAAGAGCCCATTTCAGCGGACTTATGCAGCTCAGGTATATGTTTCTACATAAGCAACTGCAGTATATACTTGCACTCTGGGTGTTGCTTCTGTGCATATCACTTAACATTGATCTTTAGGTTAAAATGCTTTGCAGAAACTGAATTAATCTAAAGTTGTGCAGTGGGTCTTTGTCTTGGAATGTGTCAATATAATCTCTCCATAATTATTGTTTACAGTGACTTTGAAAAAGTAAAAAAGAAAAACTGAGTGGTCAGCCTTTCATGTCATGTGTGTCTTTATTTAATTCAGTGGTTTGTGGTAACTAGGAGAATATGCTTGATTTAGCATTTGTACTGATTTATATTGCTTATGAAGATAAAAAAATGTGGGGAGATGGCGCGGAAATTACGCTATTTCAATGAACAAATGCTGAAGGCAGGGTTTTGTCCAAAAAAGTCTACAGCACAAGTTGATATCAATTTGGATGATTTAGAGGTATATTAATATTTTCAATAACTGGCTAAAAATGGTTTTTATCATTGTGGTTTAACCCCTTTTTTGTGCATGCACTAGGTAAAACTAGGTGAACTTGAGGCAGAGCTGGTCGAGATAAATGCAAATAGTGAGAAGTTGCAACGTGCTCATAATGAACTAGTAGAATATAAGCTTGTTCTGGAGAAGGTATAGTTTTTTTTGCTGTTTTAATCGTTATGTTAAGATGGAAACTCTATTTATTTATATTGTATCTTATAGACTGTTATCCTCCGACATAGATACAGTTGGTCTATCAGAAAAAAGACAGGATTGGTTACAAGGAAGGATGCTGTGGTTTCCTTGCAATGGCAAGGTGAAAAGAAAAATAAAATGTATCAGGGGTTTCTAAGTCAATAATAGAAATGGCTTAATGCGCTCTCTGATCTTTGAAAGTCTTTCTGAAAATTTTTTGAGCTACTTATTCAAGCAACATAGGCGAATGGCTTTCGTGCCAAATGGCTCGTGTATGAGTTATATACTCCTTGGCCCAAAAAAGGCAAGGAAGAAATAAAAAAGAAGCCGTTCATGTGTCATAATTGAGGCCTTTTAATTATAATTGATTGGCACATGACATGAGACATGCGCTGTGTACAGTTCCCACCGCTTCATGGACTCCAAATATGAAAGTACAAAAAAAGGAGTACACAAATATTATTTAGGTTATGAATAACCATAATCATGTAGGTATAGCAGCCATCCTAACCCTAAGGGGTTGGCCTAAGTGGTGAAGGCCTTGGTCTTGGGGGCTCACTCCCTTCAAGGTCCAAGGTTCAACACCTCATGAGTCATGGGTGCAAACAATCTGACTTATCAAAAAAAAAAAAAAAGGTATAGCAGCCATCCATGTTGCCATGCATATATGGATTGTGGTGTTTTAAGCTGTCCTAAATTCGTAGATGCCCTCAGCCAATATTTAAGAATGTTAGTTGTCTATGAAGTCTATTTGTCAATTAAGTAGGATTGAGTATTCATTTTTTTTACTCATGTTATTGTGTGTTTTCAATAAGATATTTATCACTGTCAGGTAAAGCTGTAGCACATGATATCAAATAAGTGATAAACTATTTTTCTTTCAGGCTGGTGAGTTTTTTCATGTAGCTCACAGCAGTGCCACAGAACTACAGAGGGAGTATGAATCACGCCAGATTACTGAAGAATCCTTGGATACACCATTATTGTTGGAGCAAGTAAAAGTTTAAACTGCTGAAATTTACTTAAATGACTAGAAATATCCCCTACCTAATAATTTACTTGGTGAAATTTATCTTTTGTTCAACTATCTTGAAGGAAATGTTAACTGATTCATCCAAGCAAGTTAAGCTGGGGTTCATCACAGGCCTTGTTCCTAGGGAAAAGTCAATGGCATTTGAGAGGATTATTTTTCGTGCTACTAGGGGTAATGTGTTTCTTAGACATGCTGTAGTTGAGGACCCTGTGACTGATCCTGTTTCTGGAGAGAAGGTGAGTAACATAATTTATTTCTTGGTTTTTCTATTATTATAAAGATGGGTGGCAATTGATTATTATTAATTTTAAGTTTATGGTAGCATAAATCTCTTGAAGATTGTCTTGGATGTATCCAGAAAAGTTATTAGCTGATTTCTTTTACCTTCATTTTTTTGGGCATAGTTTCTTAGTATCTGCTGCATTTCGGGTTCATATTGGAGATACTGGCTTTTGTACTTGTGATATCCCATATGAAAATGAAGGGTAGGTAGTGTATGGGATCCCACATTACTTGGGAATGAGAAGTTCTTGCTCTTTATAAGGTTCCAATGGGGCTGCAATTGCATCATTGACTAATTCTTTTGGAATATAGGCCACGTGGTTTGGACTTTCCATTGGGGAGTTACATTACCCCTCTTACATCGAAATATAAAAGTGATTTGCTGCTGAAGTAGATGCAATGTTTTCACCCATAGTTTCATTTGTTCCAGTTCTCAACTTCTCATATCCTTTGTATAATTATGAATGCCTGCAGATGTACACATACATATCTATGGTCATCCATCTTGTACTTTGGGTGGACTTTTGCTCAATTTTGAACTTAATCTGCAGAAGCGTGCTCATGCTTCTCATATGTGTTCCTATAATTTTATGTTCTGTTTATCACAATCTGATCGGGTGCTACCTAACAAAGTCATATGCTCACTGATGGTAGCCTAACCCTTACACACACACACACAACTAGCAAGTTTCACATGTGAGGGTTACTGTTTCTGATTCTGTATGCCATATCATATCATATTCTAAGCATCCCTTATTTAATATATGACAATAAGTGATTTATAATCTTTTAACTCAATTTGTTTCTCAATTAGTTTGGCTTTCTATATTACAGTTGAATTTTCTCTAACTTGGCAATGTTTATGTCTAGATTGAAAAGAATGTGTTTGTGGTTTTCTACTCTGGAGAAAAAGCAAAGAACAAGATTCTTAAAATATGTGAAGCTTTTGGAGCTAATCGTTATCCTTTTAGTGAGGACTTGGGTAAACAAGCTCAAATGATCACTGAGGTATCTGTATATTTTTCTTGGATGACTTGACATCACAATTTGGGAGATTGTTATCATTGTATATATCATTTCTTTCACCGTCATTTTTTCCCAATCCTTGCTAAACTGTAGATTTCCTTTTTTAGTTGTATTACTTCCTCACCCCCTTCGCCTGCAGGCCATGGGTGTGTGGGTCTTGGATAAAGTTCTGTACTTTTTTGTTTGCATACTCCAGAAAAATTGTTTCATGTTTTCTATTGACTGTTTTTTTCTAAGATTGATTTGTTTGCTTTTATGGATTCATGTGTGAATGAAAATCAAGTTATGATTTAAGATTGATTCCGATGGCTGAACTATAAGAGTCCTTCACTATCGATAAAATAATATTTTGAATCTCCAATTTAATTCATTCCTTAATCATCCTTTGATCTTCACCCACCCCAAAGGTCTTGATGATCCTTGTCGTGGCTGTTGGTTCACCTTTCGTTATCACCCTTCCCAAAATCACGGATAATCCTTGTCATGGCAGTTGGTCCCAGTCTTTTTCGACTATTTTGGAATAGCAATTGCTCTGGTACTACTCTGATTGTATATAAGGACCACTTCTTTACTGATAAAAAAAAAAAATATAAGGACCACTTCTTTGCTTTATAATTTCCCAATTTCCTTATTTGAGGATGATGGTCGGATTTATATGCTGAAAATGGTATTTCCCTTGAAAGTGTCATGTTAACCCATGAAACATTTTTTTTTTTTTTTTTAGAAAAAGGGGGGGGGGGAGGTTACTGTATTAGCATATTTTGGCTGCCATACGGCTTTCTTGTTTCTCTGAGCAAGTCCTGGCTTTTTACATTCTTTTTTCAGTAGTGGAATCAAACATTTGCATGATTGCATCTGTCCATGCGACATACTGGGTCTTTGAGACTTGCTCTGTAACACTTCTTGATATTAACTTATGGTGCTAACCATTTAGGTTTCAGGAAGACTATCAGAGCTGAAGACCACCATAGATGTTGGACTGCTGCAACGAAACAGTTTATTACAGACCATTGGAGATCAATTTGAGCAGTGGGACCTTTGGGTCTGTTTAAATCTTATTATACTCAGTAAACTTGATTGATTATAAAGATAAGGGAATAAATTGGTGTTCACTATGTTGAAATGTTTTTGGCTATTTAAAAATGGTCCTTTAACTTATGTAGGCGAGAAAGGAGAAATCCGTATATCACACCTTGAACATGCTTAGCCTTGATGTGACAAAAAAGTGCCTTGTTGGTGAGGGCTGGAGTCCTATTTTTGCAACCAAACAGGTAGTCTTCTCCTTATGTTAGTTCCATGGGTAGGCATGCGTGTGTGTTGACCAGCATGAACCAAAATTTGTCGCTATGATGTATGGGTGAATGTTATGCCTGGCTACTCAAAACAATTCTGCTTGACTTTTGCAGATCCAGCATGCATTGGAGAGGGCAGCATTTGACTCTAATTCCCAAGTTGGAGCAATCTTCCAGGTTTTGCAAACGAAGGAGTTACCGCCAACCTATTTTCAGACAAACAAATTCACTTCTCCTTTCCAAGAAATTGTCGATGCATATGGGTGAGTTCCATTCTGACCTCGTGTTTGATTATTCTCTACTCATAGTTAAAATGGTTGTTGATGATTGAAGTGCCTGTGGAGTGGATGCCAAGTACCTGTTCACAGAAATGCCTACAGCAGTGTACTACTGTGAAGTTAACCATATCTAAACTAATAAGGGTTGGCTACATCTGTTTCAAACTGATATAAATGTAAATCAGAAAATCTCAGGGAACTGAGTAATAGAAAAAGGAAATCTGTGTTACATGTCTTTTTTGATGTCCCCCCCCCCCCCCCCCTCTCTCTTTCTCTAACTTATGGTATTGTACGTAATGCCATATTAACCATTTATGAAGGGCATTTGTGATAATCCCATATATAAAGAAGGAAAAACTGCTGTACGAGTTCTAGATATGTTTGTATCTAATTTGGTATGTTAGATTTTGACTAGTGAAACTCATTTTGACGGAGACAATCTATGTTATACTAATTTTGTTCTTCTGCTTAAATGCAGGGTGGCTAAATATCAAGAAGCAAATCCTACTGTATTCACTATCGTTACATTCCCATTTCTTTTTGCTGTCATGTTTGGTGATTGGGGGCATGGAATATGCTTATTACTTGCAACATTATTTCTAATAGCCAGGGAGAGGAAATATTCTAGTCAGGTAATCTTTGAATTTTGTTGACCTAGGCCTGTACAACCTTGTATTACTCTTCTCTATTCAGGCTTAAATCTACATTCTGCTCAAAAAAGAAATAAAAAAATGTATTTTCATCCTTTTGCATTAATGGTTGTTGACCTGCATTATGTTCATTCTTTTCTTATTATATATAGATTATATCTTTTCACATGTCAACATTTGCAAACCAGTTTGACATTCATTGTGACATTCACTGGATATCCTTTTTTGCGCTGGGTCTGGTAATTGCAATTGCACTTGGAGTTTATGCAGATCATCACACTAGGATGTAATTCTTGGAAATATCCTGAGCTTTTATGTCTTAATTATGTGACAGATTCTTTTATATTGCTTAACCAACATATTCTGCTCCAACCTGTATATATTGACTTAGGAAATAACCAGGTTTGTGGAGAAGTTCTCCTATCATGCTTGCTAGTTTTTTTTTTTTTAATATCATATTTATGCTTGTACCATCTCTGACATCTTGTAGGCATATTATATCTTTCTACATGCAAGCTTGTGTGCCAGTCAAAGTGTTAGCATGGGTTAGTGGGATTGAGTTAATTGTAGAGCTGGGCTAAAATGAGTTTTGTATCTCTGGCAGAAAGTGATAATACTAAAAATTTATCCCATTTGTATCCTACTGTGACAATTTGTCATTATCCATCGACTCTTGAATTTTTCATTTGAAAAAACAAGACTTGATCTAATAGTTGATGGGTATTACCACATCAACATAGTGGGATGGAAGTAAGATGGGAGTATGGTATATGGCATAACTCATCTCTAGCAAGGTGACAACTCAGTCAAATTAAGCTTACATACATGTATGATAGATGAATATACCCATAAATGGTGGGGGACTGATTTTAAGTTTCTTAAAAAGGCATCATCTTGCCATCTTTTTCATCTGGATATTGGTTTGATGTGCAAGCTTCTGCAAAGTAAAAGTCCAGTCTGCAGTTATCTTTTTATATGTTCAAATTACTTTATGGTAAAATCTAATTAAATCATTCCTCTTCTCATTTACAGAAGCTTGGAGACATTATGGAAATGATGTTTGGTGGTCGTTACTGTATTTTGATGATGGCACTCTTCTCAATTTTCACGGGTTTGATCTATAATGAATTCTTCTCAGTCCCATTTGAGCTGTTTGCTCCCACAGCATATGTATGCCGTGATCTTTCTTGCAGGTAAATGGCTAAACTTTGTGTGCATTGTACTGTATATATTTGATAGTCTAAAGCCTTTATCTTTTGGTAGAGATGCTACTACTGTGGGATTGATTAAGGCGCGTCCCACGTACCCATTTGGCGTAGATCCTGCATGGCACGGTTCCCGCAGTGAGCTGCCATTCCTAAACTCTTTGAAGATGAAAATGTCAATCCTTCTTGGGGTAGCTCAAATGAACCTGGGAATCATATTAAGCTATTGCAATGCTAAATTCTTTGGGAATAGCCTTAATATCTGGTAACATTCTGCTATCTGGATCACTGCATACTTGATCTTTTCAAGCTTTTAAATTGTTGTCATAGTTTGATGTATACATGATTAAACTGTGTGGGTCAAAAATAATTTTCATATCTATCATTATTAAATAAATTTCATTGCCCGTCTGTCAACTTGCTGTTAGCTTTAACTTACATTTAGCTGCATTATTCCAGGTTCCAATTTGTTCCCCAGATAATTTTTTTAAACAGTTTGTTTGGCTACCTGTCCATTCTCATCCTTGTGAAGTGGTGCATTGGTTCACAAGCTGATCTATACCACGTAATGATATACATGTTCCTCAGTCCTACTGATGAGCTGGGTGAAAACCAGCTTTTTGTTGGCCAGAAGACGCTACAGGTTCTCTTTTTCAAATTTTGTATTTTGTTAGTAAGTTTAAAATTTTGTTTTCTTTGGCACATGGTCATTCCTTATAATTTTCATGTGTTCCATTACCAGCTTGTGTTACTGTTACTGGCCCTTGTTGCTGTACCCTGGATGCTACTTCCAAAGCCTTTTCTTTTGAAGAAGCAGCACCAAGATGTATGCTTGTAGATTCCCTATCTTCCTATCAGCAATTCTCTTGCCCAATTTGAATATTGCGTTATATTTGTTTATATTTCCTCTGGTTCTGATGGTTCTGCTACTTTAGCGGCATCGAGGCCAATCTTACACACCACTTCAGAGCACAGAGGAAACCTTTCAGTTGGGGTCAAATCATGGTTCACATGGTCACGAGGAGTTTGATTTCAGTGAAGTCTTTGTACACCAACTGATACATACCATAGAATTTGTGCTTGGATCAGTCTCAAATACAGCTTCCTACCTTCGACTATGGGCCCTAAGGTATAAACTGCTACAAACTTGAATTTTTGCATCCCATCCTTATCATGTGCTTTCTCCTCTTTTGACCAATTTAATACTGCTTATAACATGCAACATACCATCTTATCTTCTAGACCATGTTGATCTGCTTGGCAAAATCTGGTTAAAAAAAATGTGATCCTTTTGAAAGGCTATACTTATTGACCCACTCAAGCCAGGAAACTTCTTTCTTAATCCATTTAAGTCAAGGATGGGCTTCTTCCTTTACATGGGATGACTTATATGGAGCCTCTAATAAATACTGAAAGTAGCCTAGCCATGGTCAGGGGAAGCTATTCTGCTTTATGAATAGCAATTTGAGCATGTGATTGGATCAGGCTACGGCTGCTTCCCTCCCACCATATTCTTCTCCGTGTTGTCAATAGAGAGAATAAAGGGTATGTAGAGGTTTTGTCGACATTAAGGGGAAGCCAACCTACAGAGGTGACACAGATATGTTCAGTCATATCTAGTCATTAAACAAACATGGACCTCTGACCTGTCAAGGCATGGCTAATCATTAAAGCAACCATGTTAGCCACGTCCTGACCATCTTTGATGAATATGTGGATCAAATTTGACAGGAAATATTGGTCTAGTATGGTTTGAAGAAATAGAACATCATGCACCTAGTGGTTGGCTCAAGTGGTAAGGGCCTTGGTCTTGGTGGTATGCTCCCTCTAGGTCTTAAGGTTCAAACTCTTGAGGGTAACAATTTTAGGGCCATGTCCAATCGGTAAGAAGCCTATTATTTACCTGATTCGTGTTATGGGAACGCGTTATACGGGTCCATGGTTTAATCGGATAAAAGACATGTTATGTTAGCATGGTTTCTAAGATTCCTCGTCATAAAAATTTAAAAAAGAGATCCCATTCACTATCTTCCTATTCTTGATCTGGAATATTACATTGTTATCGCTGGCTGAGATCAGTGTTCTTTAGCTTAGTTTTTCCAGGATTTTATGAGTTTTTGTGTTGTGATGGGGTCGATTAGGAATGTTGTTATTGATAAAAAATGCTTCGAGTTTAAGAAGATGAATGCTAGGTGGTGGAGAATCACTGAGAGCAGTTGTCGTGCTGTGAATCACATCTTCATTGAGCAAGACTCGTTGAGATGGTTGGCTGGCATGGTGGATGAAGGTTTAGTTTTTGAGGGTCCCTTTGCTTTCATCAGGTCGCGTAGAAGTGGCTTTCAGGTGTTGGTGATTCAGAGGCAGGGCAACTCTTATGGGAGTTTTTTCTCCTCATCGGAGTTTGGACAAGAGAAACGGTGTGGCTTCCTAGTGATACAGGAAGGGAGGAAAGGAGTTGGGTGGAGGAACTTTGGAGAGATGTTGAAGGAGTTGGTTGCTTCTGCAACTTCCTCTGTTCTGGGAAGGAATAACAGAGGGAACCACCCACGGAAGCTGCCTCCTCCTCCACCGCAGGGGTATGAAGCTTTCTTTTCATACAATGAGGCTCTATCTCGAGCTCCAAAAGCTACAGAGGGGTTAGGCCTCGCTGGTGAAGACGCAGCTCTGTGATGAAGCAAGTTTGCGCAGGTCTGTGTCAGGGCCAAGTATGGAAACTGTGTTGCTGGCTTTGGCAGAGATGGAAGTGCAAGTGGGTGGGTTTATTCTTAATATGGGTGTGCTTAAACGCGGCATTGAGGAGGGACTGCAGAGGGAGAAGTTTCTCACGTTGGGCCAAGGAGAAGGCTCTTTTAATGGGCCGGCTTTTGTTCCTGGGCTTAAGGGTAAGGGTATCGTTTCTGGTGGGCCTCAGTTGCAGGCCAACTACCTTGTGAACCAACAACCCACCTCGTTGGCTAAGGCTGACTCTCAGGCCTAGGGCTCGAAGCCTGTGTGGAGACGCAAGGTTGCCCAGAATGAGATTCCATCATCGTTGCAGCTGTTGGCGGCGGGTCAGAGTTTCTCTACGTTGGTGGGGAGTTCGTCCGAGGTGGTGGTGGGTTTTGCCGGTGAGGTATGGGTTGCCAAAGTTGGTGTCTAGTGGTTTTAGTGCTGATGAGCCGAACCTGAGTAGTGCCGGGAGTTGTCTTACGTCGCCAGTATCCTCACCGTAACAGAACCAGACGGCTTCCCTTGTGTCGGCAGACACAGCGGTAACCCAAGCTGCGGGAGTCCCCGATGAAGCCAGTGTTTCTGCGCAAGCTTCGTTGGAGCACGGGGAGCTTATGCATGGGCCGCCACCCTTTGTGGTGGCACAGACTTCGTCGCTGACAAGTTCTGGGCTAGTTCTTGACTCTCTGGTAGCTAAGTCACTACAAAGTGTTTTGTTGGAGAAGACTTTCGATGTAGCTGAGATTTCGAGCCTAGTAGTGGCACAGGCAGTGCCGTCGGCTTCTTCTGGGTTGATTATAGCCCCTTTGGTTGAGAAGGTAGTGCTGCTGGCTTCTTCTGGGTTGATTACAGTTCCTTTGGTTGAGAATGTAGTGCTGTTGGATCAGGTGGCTTTAGCCCATGTGTCGGAGATAGTAGAAGAGCCTGGTGTTTCCGTCAATACTGGTTCGATGGTTCTGTTTACAGCTAACAGGGAAGGGGAGGATGAACCTACTCCACTCTACTCCTTTCATCCTAATGTGTCCCAGATTGGGTTATTCGGAGAGCGATGGACATTAAGCATATGGTAGGAATTTCTTATGGGGATTTTGAAGCTGAATTTATAGCCTTACAGCTGTAGAGGCGGTGAATGCCCAAGCCAAGTCCGATCAATCCTTGGCTTCGGCCAAAAAAAGGGTAAGAGAACTCAGAAGGCTAGATTGGGCAATGAAAGAGGATGGAGGTGAGAAGAGCGCTACTCGGGAGCGTAGTAAGGGGAGGGGCAAAATGGTTGTCCCATGAAGCCAAAAATAATTTCATGGAATCTGAGGGGGCTGCATGATCCTAATAAGCGGCTCCAAGTCAGAAATTTACTTCGCCAATGGAAAGGGACATCATATGCTTACAAGAGACTAAGTTGGAAACTATTACAAGACAAGTAGTTTGCAGCTTATGGAGAGGACAACATGTTGGGTGGTCTTACCTACCATCTAAAGGAGTTTCCAGGGGAGTTCCAATTATGTTTGACACAAGGGTGGTAGAAAGGGTGGAGGAGTGTGTGGGTGATTTCTCGGTTGCATGCTCTTTTGTTAATTTAGAAGACGGCTTTAAATGGGCTTTCGCTGGGGTTTATGGCCCAAATATTGATGCAGAGAGAAGATTTTTGTGGGAAGAACTAGCGGGAGTCATTAGTTGGTGGGAGTTACCGAGCTGCATAGTGGGGACTTTAATACTTCTCGCTTTCCAAGCGAAAGGTCGGGAACTTCTCTCATCACTCCAGCTATAAGAGATTTCTCTGATTTCATTTTAGAACAGGAGCTCATGAACATTCCACTATCGGGAGGCACTTTTACCTGGTCCAACAACCGTGATTGCCCTTCATGGTCGAGGATCGATAGATTTTTGCTAACACCCGATTGGGAGTCTCACTTCCCGGATGTGGCTCAAAGAAGATTACCTCGTTTATGCTCTGATCACTTCCCCATCAATTTAGATTGTGGAGGCATCCATGGGGGTAGAAGGTATTTTAAATTCGAAAATATGTGGCTTAAAACTGACGGTTTTGTAGACAAGGTCAGACAATGGTGGACTTCCTATAGTTTCCAAGGCTCTCGGTCCAAATGGGTTTACCCTGGGTTTCTTTCAAGCTTGTTGGGAGGTGGTCAAGGAAGATATTATGCAAGTCTTTCTGGAATTTCATTCTAATGCTAGATTTGAAAAGAGTCTTAATGCCACATTTTTAGCCCTCATTCCTAAAAAGGTGAGGTCTAGGGATGTGAGGAATTATCGCCCCATTAGTCTTGTGAATGGGATGTACAAGATTCTTTCCAAAGTGTTAGCAAATAGACTAAGCTCGGTGGTGGAAAAGCTAATCTCAAAGCCGCAAAATGCGTTTGTCAAAGGTAGACAAATCCTTGACTCAGTTCTTATCGCAAGTGAAGTATTGGATGGTTGACTGGAAGTTCCTTCTCTACCTACTTGGTAGATGTGGTTTTGGGGGGAAATGATAGAAATGGGTAGAATTTTGTCTCTTCAGCTCGTTTCTCTATCTTGGTAAATGGCTCTCCAATGGGTTTGTTCAACTCTTCTCGTTGCCTGAGACAAGGATATCCGCTCTATCCTCTACTTTTTTTATTTGTCAAGGAAGCTCTCAGCAAGATGATTGAGGGTCTGGTGGATGGTGGGTTATTCCATGGTTTTTCGGTAGGGAATGGTGATCTCAACATTTCCCACTTGTTATTTGTTGATGACACGCTTATCTTTTGTGGTGCACACCTCGGTCAAGTCCAAGACTTGGGGGTGCTACTCCTTTGTTTTGCTGTTGTGTCAGGGATGAGTATTAACCTTGCTAAGTCGGAAATAGTGCCAGTGGGGGCAGGCCCCGATGTGGAGATTTTTGCTACTACCTTGGGATGCAAGATTTCTTCGCTTCCCATGAAGTATCTTGGCTTATCGTTGGGTGCCTCTTTTAAATCTGAAAGGATTTGGAATGATGTAGTCGAAAGGGTGGAACGCAGATTGGCTGGTTGGAAGAGGCTTTACTTGTCAAAATGTGGTATATTGACTTTGATTAAAAGCACTCTTTCTAACTTACCCACCTATTTTTTGCCCCTGTTCCTGCTTCCTACAAAGGTGGCTAACCGCATTGAGAAGCTACAAAGGGATTTCTTATGGAGTGGATTGGGGGAAGAGTTCAAATTCCACTTGGTTAATTGGTCTACAGTTTGTACTCCAATATCTGGGGAGGTTGGGGGATTCGTCACTTGTTGAAATTCAATCAAGCTCTTTTGGGTAAGTGGTTGTGGAGGTACCAAAATGAAAGGGAGGCCTTTTGGAGGTTGGTTATAGATTCTCAGTTTGGGGAAGCTTGGGGAGGATGGTGCTCGAATGAGATATGAGGCACTTATGGAGTGGGTTTGTGAAAAAACATCAGCAGCCTTTGGGGGACCTTCCGAGGTCAGGAACATTTTGTTGTAGGCGATGGTTCGCGTGTACGTTTCTAGTTTGATATATAGTGTGGTAACCATCGTCTACGAGATAACTTTCCTGCCATCTTTGTGCTTGCAAGACTAAAGGAGGGATCGATTGCTAATCTTCATTCTACAGTAAATGGCACCCCTCAATGGAATATTGACCTCATTAGGACAGCCCATGATTGGGAGTTGGAGTCTATTACGGAGTTTTTTGCGGCATTATATTCTGCAAGTATTCCAGGGAGCTCCGGAGACAAGTTGCATTGGAATCATTCTGAGAAAGGTATCTTCTCGATCAGTTCTTTTTATCATAAGCTCACGAACTCTGGTTTGTCTATGTTCCCATGGAAGAGCATATGGAATACGAAAGCTCCTTCAAAAGCAGCATTCTTTATTTGGACAGCGCCTTTGGACAAGATCCTCACCACAGATAATTTGAGGAAACGATGGGTTATTGTCCTAGATTGGTGTTGTATGTGTAAGAAGCATGGGGAGTCAATTGATCATCTGCTGTTACACTGCGAGGTGGCCATGGCTATATGGGATGATTTTTTCTCAAGAGTTGGATTGTCTTGAGTTATGCCTTGTAGATTGGTGGATTTCCTTTCAAGTTGGAAAGGACTACACGGAGATTCTTAGGTAGCAGCAATTTGGAGATGTGTACCAATATGTATGTGTTGGTCTATTTGGAGGGAGATAAATGCTAGATGTTATGATGATCAAGAGAGAACAATGGACGAGCTTAAAATTTTCTTTTTTAAGACTTTGTTCCTATGGGCGGGGGCTATAGTTTGTAACGGACGTAGTGTCCATGATCTTCTTCTTTCTATTGCAACCTCTAGTTAGGCCTTTTTTTTTCATGTATACTTCCTGTGTACCAAGGCATCGTCTATTTCTATGAATATAGTATCTTTGATTACCTATCAAAAAAGATTTTTTTTTTTTTT
>QEOT01006393.1:18327-34797 GCA_003123785.1 Pterocarya stenoptera | reverse complement strand
TGTCTGCCTCGTTCATATCTCTCACTTTAAAGTCCTCAAATTGTCACAACTTGAAATTTTTTACTGTGTCAATCTCTCACTTGAACTCCTCAAGATCTGATAAATGGGAGGGGATCTTTTGTCAACCAGGATGTTTGGCCTCACATAAATAAAGATCACGTACACAGACAAAGTCGGATGAGGTTACAATTTCTTTCAAATCTTCGTCTCCTCGGTTGAACGTTTGCTTGGACTCATTGGCAATCAAAACCGCCAGCAATTAAAAAGGGAAAAGATGAAAATCCTCCCTACCTCCTACGTCTCAGACACAAGGTTTTACTATGTGGCCAAGAGTTTCAGGCAACGACTTCGAATATATTTGTGGTATTTGTACGAAAGGAAATTATTTTAACAATTTTAAAATATACAAGTTTAGCATACTCTGTACAATTTGAAGATGTGCAAGTATGGTGTACTTATTTTTTTTTTAAAAAAAATTGAATAAATCTGAAGTTCACATAAAAAAATTTATCATTTTTTAAAAAAAGATAACAAAGTTTGCTTACTTTAAAACTGTATGTAACTAACTCTGGTTTAAATACCACAAATCATGTCATTAAGCTTGATTTTAGTTGCTGTTTATTTATACCTGAATCATCGTACACTTTATCTTAGAATATAATTTATCAATTTTACTAGGTACAGTCGGTAGGCAAACGTGAGAAATAATAAATAAATAAATAAAAGGTAGAAAGGACGAAAGCAAACCAAACCTCTCTCTTTCTTCTCTTTCTTCTTTTCCGAAAACTTTTCTTTCTTCTTTGGTTTATTCTTTCTCGTCTCTCTTTTTTTCCTTGTTTTTTTTTTTGGGTTAAATTATTTTGTGGCTGGTTCTGTGTTTTTTGTCCAAGATTTTTTAATAGATCCATCTGTTGGATAAGTTTTTTTTTCTTTGTGGGTGCCTCCTTAGTTGCCTTGTAAGCCGACAACCACTCTCTGCTTTTCCTCTCACATAGATTTCGTTCTCTTGTATTTTTTCCAGTAGCCAAATGGTGAGGCAAAACTTTGACTAGGCAGAAGCTAGAAAGAAAAGCAATCAACGCAATTAACTTCAGCGTTTTTTTATTTTACCAAGAAGCAATCAACGCAAAATTTTCCCAGCAATTACCGGTCCATATTTTTCCCTAGAGAGGGGGACCTCCATGAAGTGAGGGTGCTCGAGCTGGTCATTCTACATATCTTATCCATTTTTTCCATTATTCTTATTTTTACTTGAGGATGTTGATTTAGTGTATAGTTGTGGGTTAACAACTTAACACCAAAGCTTGAAAAAACAAAAATTGTAAATGAAATTTGTTTAGAATGATGGGGTCCTCCAATCCCATAGAGAACAAGCCATCCGATGAGAACAAAGGAGGAGAGAGAAAAAGAGAAAGAAAATAAGAGAGCGGGACCCAAGCTCTCAGACGATTGCAATNCGGGAACCAAGCTCTCAGACGATTGCAATTCAACTGCACACACCAACTATATATAGAGTTTTTCATAATTTATATACTACTGACGGTAAACAAAGTCGAAAGACATTTCACTAAAACATAAAAATACAATATTGTCTTAAATTATTAATACAATGACATATTTCGGTCGTATGTTTTGGGAGAATTTGAAGGACTACATAAAGTCAAGGATCAGGTTGCCATAAGAATATGCCAGATCCCTTGTATATACATGCATGCGGGGCGATGAATATCGCAAGAATAATAGTCATGCTCTACTGTGAGGTGGCGGTTTGCACTGCAGCAACCGTTGAGACCATGGAATCGACTCCGCAGATATTGCGGCCTCTGCAGATTTTGTAGAAACCATTTTCTCCCCAGTTTTCACCCCATGAGTTCTTGATAATCCAATATGGCTTCTCTTTCATCCGGACAGGTGCATAGCCAGCAGAGCCGAATCCCACCAATAACACCCCATGATCTAGCCTCTTTGAGCATATGTATGGGCACGAAACTCCCCCTACATATGTCTGCATGAACACCGCATTGATGGCCACTGCATTTAAACAAAAATCAAGATTTCAATCATTAGAGTCCTTTCTAGTAGAAACTTGGCTGCCCATCTAAATATTAAAATAATGATAATTATAACACAAATTACCATACCTGCCAGAGGACCATTTTTCACAAGATTAGCAGCAATTTGATCTTCATCAAGGGAGATGACACTGAAGTTGGATACTGATGCTGCAATCTTGCTCTTGTCAAATTTGCAGGCCGCACGATCAGTACCCGTGTAAGGATAGTCCTCCTCCCGCATTAGTCCACCAGCTTTAAGTGTGTACTCGAAGGCGCTATTCATCAACCCACCATTGCACCCAGAATCACAAGAACCCGGTTCCTCTGGATCACACTGAAGAATGACACAAGCATTAGGCCCCATTTGGATACAAGTGTTTCATCTTATCATTACAACTTTCTAAATTTCTACACAAAATATAATAAATAATTCAACTTTTTCAAATCCCAAAACAATAATAATATTCTAACAATATTTTATTCAACTTTTAACTTTCTTCTCAACTCATCTCATCTCACCTCACTATCCAAAAGGTACAAAAGGTACCTTATTTAGAAAATGAATACAGAAGAAGAAAGGATTTTGGCATTGATTCAGAAGAGTCAGCCCATAACGTTCAGAACACAAGTTCAAAAAGAAGCTAGAGTGGTTTGATGAAATTTATGAGCGCCTAATTCTATTCAATATATTTATACACAGATGAACATCTAAAGAGATCGTGTAGGATGGCATGTTTAATGGATCAAATTCAAGTTGTTGTGTAAGTTGTTCAATGAAACCCAAATATTTATATGCAACAATGCAAACTTGACACTTTTTATGGGAAGGCAGCGCCATGATTGTTTTACATCATAGTGATATCAACAGCAGTATGACCAAATCAAGGAGGAACCTTCCACCATGCATATTAACAGCTAGAATTCAGCAACATGAAACATAAAAATTTAAATCTGAAAATAATATCGAGGTTGATTGAATATTACAAAATTAAGACCACAAAAAAACATTAACATTTTACAATCCGTCACTCCTGAATACATCATTGTGTACTTAAGAAGCACCCATAACCCAATAAATCCAGCTGAGGTAATGCTAGATTCAGAAATGCGAATGACAGGCTTCAAATGCTAAATTTTATTCTTGCAATTTCAGCAACGTGTAATACCAAGATATTTACAAAAGCGTAATCAACATAAACCTATTATGCAAGACACCACACCATATAAATTAATTCTGTAAGAATCGCAACACACACACACATACATGCAGATATCAACCACATAGCGATGACACACCCACACCCAAAATACACAAATGCGCATTAAATTCTGCTTGATAAATGGCATAAACTAATCGAAATAAACATTGACATGAAACATCAAGCATACCGCAGAAACTGGAAAGAAAAAAAATGAGAGGGAGAACCAAACCTCGTGATCGCAATCCACAAGCTGTTGCTCGCTGAGACTAACAAGCTTCCCAGTGGCAAGGAAGTTAGCACCTTCCAAGGCCCCAGTTGTGCTAAAACTCCAGCATGATCCGCACGAACCCTGTTTCCCACAAGGCCACAACCATCAAAATAAATAAATTAATTATCAGTAATTGATTCACAATCAAAGTCAACGCAAATAATACTCCATAAACTAAACACAAATCGGCTTAACAACGTAAACTTATAAAGAAAAATCAAATACAAACATTTCCACACAGATAAAACGCTAACAACATGTCAAAATCTTACTAAATCAGAGTACAATTTTTTTTTTTTTTGAATAATCATAGTAAAAATACACATCTGATTATTAGTATCTTAGAAATTTAATAGCTTGAAAAATAATTATAATAAAAATAAACTCCATCAATAAAAAAATGAATACGAATAGTATCTAAAATGGCTGAGAATTAAAAAAGAAAACAAGACCTGATTTTTGACGGCGGTTACAGCTCCATGATCTCTCCAATCAAAATCGGTAGGAAGATCTTCGGTCGGCAAAATCGGAGCGTTGCTGGCATCGGAGGGCAGCCTGAGTCGACTCCTGAGACCCAAGAAAGACCTTCGGAACTCGGACGGGGTCAAGTCGGAGAACTGAGTCACGCCGTGAGTCGCCGACGGGTCCAGACTCTGGTGGCGATGCGCGCGGCGCAGATTGGCACGGAACACCTTAAACCTTCGGTCATGCTCCTCCTGTGACTTGTACGACTTTCCGAACCTCCGCTTGAAGAGCTCGAAGTGGTGCTCCGCGCCCAGCCGCGGGTTGTTGAGGTTTTCCGAGCCGTCGACGACCTGCCGTATGAAGGGTCCGGATTCAGAGGAGCTATCGGCAACCTCCTCCAACAACGTCGTCGCAGCGGCCACGACGACGACGAACAAGAAGAAGAGAGAGAAGATAGAGAAACGAGGATCCATTTGCTGAAAGAGATGATGGGTTGTACATGCTATTGGATGCTCTTTTATAAAGCAAGGGGTCCACGAAAGGGGGCAAATTCCCGAAATGCTTTCCAAAAACAGAATAGATCTCCACCGCTAGAAAATAGGGGCCCACCTTCAGTAACGGATAAGATCAATTCCGTTGTTACCTGCGTTGTAGTCGAGACACCCACTCTGTCATGTAACGGGAATGCGGTTTGCTTAACCAGGAGGTAAAGACGGGAGAAACCAATAAAAAGAGGACAGGTGGCGGGGATGGGGGTGTTGGAGTTGAATGGTAGTTGCTTCTCACTCAGGTTTGGTTGTTATGACTTTTTTTTAAGGATTGGGCCATGTGGTTTGGTTAGGTTACTCGTAGAGCAAAGGTAGGGGACGTTGGGCTCTGTGACGATTTTGCTTCCCGAGATTCCCGAAAATGTTGAATGGCAGTTGGGTCAGGAACAAGTTGTTTCACTATTCTAGTCTTCTTCTGTTTTTCTTTTCATTTATTATCTGTTCTCACTATTTATTTTTTTATTTATTTTTATTTTTATGATTAGCCTCTGATATCATCTGAGTTATGTAATATTCTAATAGAAAATGATAAATAAGTAAAGAGAGTGGTTAGAGACACAATAATTTTATAATGAAATTTCACGTATTGATGTGGTGCATTACCAATATGGCACGTCTTTATTCTTTTTCTCGTCTCTCTCTCTCCATGCCTTTTCTTCTCATTTTCCTTTCCCTTTCCCTTATCAGCAATGTCTATCCTAAGTTGGTACCCGACCATCCCAGTGGACGGGGGCTGTCTCCGATGACCATGGCGTGTATGGGGAGGGTGAAGAAAGAGAGGGAAAGGGGGAGGCGAGAGGCGAGAGAGGGGGAGAGAGAAAATAAAAATGATTAATAATATAAAAGTGTTATTGACATAAAAAAAAATTTCATAAAAATAAACACACAAACTAATATATTTTTATGTGATTTATTATATTTACTTTATAATAGAAGTAATTTTACAATCTAACGTATCGTATCAAGATATGTTAGTTTATGAGTTTAGCTTTATAAAAAAATTTTGTGAATTTTTTCTAATATTATTTTGAAGTTTTAATAGAATTTATTATGTGTTGGGCTTTCTATAGGCCATGAAAAGCTATGGGCCTCGAAAATACAAGTCCTATGTTGAGGTTTGGGCTTTAGGCCTCAGTTCAACAACTTTGGTTTTAGGTTTTGAAGACTTGGAGTGATGCCTTTCTAGAAGCGGAATCCGGTAACCGGTTCATCTTTTTATTTATTTATTTATTTGGAGCGACCTGAACGGACGGGCATTCACGTGACTTTGATGGAGCTACTAACGTTAAAAGATGCGACGGATCATCTCGGACGGTATCACCTACGCAGTTGTCGGCGCTTGATTAACTCATTATTCTAAAGGAAAACTTCGATGACAGGCACATTGACAAATCTTACTTTTTGAATATGAACTTTATCAAGCTTACATTCTACTTTTAGGGTTTAATGGATGAGCTAATCTTATAAAAAAATTAGACATACGTGGTGGGCTTATAAAATTTTAATATCGTATAATACAATGTTTGGATAGTATGAAATATTTATGTTCTGTCTATCTCTATTTTAAATTGAGAAATGCTATATATAAAATTAAAAATATAGATTTATGCACTATATTCGATAATAATTATGAATTAAAAAAAAATGTAACCCTCAAAATCTATTAATCTTTTACTTTTCAATTCTATTATATTTTTTTTTCAGGATCAATGTCATATTTTATCTACTTTTCTCATATATAGAATATGCGAAAATTAAACAATCTAAACTATAAATCATTTACCTAAAACTCATAATTTCCCTTTTGAATTAGACCATCTGGGCAATTGATTGATACATAGACAAGATACATCCTAAGTTTTAAGCACCAGGACCACCGCATCATGACCCAAGGTCCCAAATCTTCGTATCCAACACATACGCACAACTATGTAACGTCCGCTTTAACTTGTCGTCGAACAAAGGAAACCCGTCGAAACTACGTGTGCACAATTTCCAGACCGTGGCTGTTCAAACTCCGAACTTCAAAGCCAGCTTTTACATAAAATCGTCGTCGTTGCCTGAGGCCTGAAAAGTCTTAAGTATTTCTACAATTTATTAATTATGTTCTTAATTTATATCTTAATCCAAGGCTTTTCCGTTTAAAACTACGCGGTTTTTGTTTGTTTATGTTTATTTAAATTCCAGGACAACTGGTCGGGGAAACCGGTGCTCTGAATCTGTAGATTCGTAAAGAGCTCTGAATATTCGGTGCATTTTTCAGGTAAGTAAGAAACTGAGTTTAGTCCCCGTGGGTTGGATTGGAGTTGGACAGTGTTTCGGATAAGGAATCAGATCGTGATAAGTCCATCCAAGTTTAGAAGACTGACTCAATTAGACTTTTTCTTTTCCACTACTGATTCTATTGTACAAGCTCTTCCTCTATTAATACTACATGCCGCACGTTATTCTGTGTGGTCGATATTTTTCTCAACAATCAGGAGCGTGACTTGGGTTGTTCAGGAGAAGATCTCTCAAGAATCAAGATGGGTCTGCGGGGTTCTTTTTCTTTTTCTTTTTCTTCTCCTTCTTCTTGGGTAGCATTTATCTTGGTTTTGAATGTGGTGGTGATGTGTAATGGAGGGAAGACGAGCACTTTTGTGAGGAAAGTTGAGAAGACTGAGGATATGCCTCTGGATAGCGATGTCTTTCAAATCCCTCCTGGCTATAATGCACCTCAACAAGTACTTTTCTCCCTCCTTCCCCCTTTTCTGTTCTTCTCCTTCTAATTTTCTTACACATTAGACCATTGCTTGAAGTTTTTTGGTTTTTGGGTTTTATTTCGTTGTCTGATATGTTGGTGTTTGTGAATTAAGGTTCACATAACACAGGGAGACCATGTTGGGAAGGCAGTCATAGTTTCATGGGTGACTGTGGATGAACCGGGTTCCAGTACAGTGATTTATTGGAGTGAAAACAGCAAGGAAAAGAAACATGCCGAAGGCAAAATTCATACCTATAAGTTCTACGATTACACTTCTGGTTTCATTCATCACGCTACCATCAGAAACTTGAAGGTGACTAAATATTTCACACAACTGTTTCAGTAGACTGCTCTGACATTATTCCTCTGTTCCTGTTCTGCCTCTGTTTATGTACTGTATTGATATATTTTTCTTAATCTTGATTGGGGCAGTTTAACACCAAATATCAATACGTTGTCGGGATTGGGGACACTCCACGGCAGTTCTGGTTTATAACTCCCCCTGAAGTTGGCCCTGATGTGCCTTACACGTTTGGTCTAATTGGTAAGTATTCTGTATCAAATCTGCAAAAGAAGTTCGCCAAATCTACATGAGACAGTATTCAAAATAATGATTATCATTAGTTGCATGGGTCTTAAGGGATTCAGTGATGTACCCATATCAGCAATTATGCTATGTGTTCATTTTTTATCATCTGTTTTTTCCTATTATAACATGATTTATGCTTTCTCAAACTAATGGGTATCATTTGTAGGGGATCTTGGTCAGAGTTTTGATTCAAACAGGACACTTACTCATTACGAGTTAAACCCACAGAAAGGGAAAACGGTGTTGTTCGTTGGGGACCTCTCTTATGCAGACAACTATCCAAATCATGACAATGTTAGATGGGATACATGGGGAAGGTTCGTTGAGAGAAGTGTTGCTTATCAACCATGGATATGGACTGCAGGGAATCACGAGTTAGATTTCGCCCCTGAAATCGTAAGAATCTCTTGGAACGTTTCCTTGTTGGGTAGAAAATTATGTCTATAATTAAACATAATATCATGTCTTCTGTAATTCTAAGTACCAACTTCTGCTTTCACATGAGGGACAACTTTTTGTATTGTGGTTATAATTTATAGTAGTGGTTCATTCCTCCCTATTGAGCTAAAGTTGAGCTCTTTTCTCATGTGCATCCAAGGGCTACTTCTCAATGCCTTGACAGGCCACTGCGTCATAATGCTTTACAAGATAAGACTAAGCTGCGATTACATTCACTATTCCCTTTAGATTCTGATAATGCAAATACTTCTTATGGAAAAACTTCCCCTTTACTTACCTGAAAAAAGAAGACAATTTCCCTTTGAACTGTGCGTCGTATACAGAGTCTCACATATACGAATGATTCCTTTTGTCTGAAATTCAAGAAAACAGAAGAGGTCTTAACATGGCAAAGATAACATTATATGTCGTTCACCAGGCTGCCATTAACGTTACTTTCCTTTTACAGTTCTACTCTTCTTTGATATGATTTTGACTTGCAATTTTTGCATCTCTGTATATAATTTTCCATCTAAACTTTGATTGCAGGGGGAAACCAAACCTTTTAAGCCTTACACTCACCGTTATCATGTGCCTTATAAAGCTTCAAAGAGTACTGCTCCCTTTTGGTATTCAATCAAGAGAGCTTCAGCTTACATCATAGTGTTGTCTTCGTATTCAGCATACGGTAAGTATGCATTTGTGTTGCTTGATATATTGATCTGGACGGTGTCATGAACACAGACATGTACAAACTACCAACTTCAGGCTCCATCTTTTTTTAGTGGTTTTGATGTCTGTTAGGTAACATGGGTAATTGCAAGAGTTTATAATGAATACTGGGTAAGAAGACAATCCAGTAAAGGTGGGTGATTTGGATGCTCCTTGCTTTTGGTAGGATCTGGATCCTCTAAATTCTCTAGGATAAACTTTAATGTGAGAATATCCCTACCCTTGAGTTTGAGAACAATGGTAGGGATTTAAAGAAATCCACCTAAGAGATAGACTTGGAAGTCTGGAGGATCTTAATCCCTTTTGGTAAAGATCAATTCCTTTCTTTTTCAATAAGTACCACTCCAGTTCTTCGATCACATCTGCCTACCATCTTATACTGTTTAAATCTATTAAAATAATCCTCGTATCTTTTAGTCTTGTATAGTAAACACAATCTATCCGTATATGTGAGGTTGCTACTATAATATTGTGTTTAGTGTCAGTGCATTGATGATGGCATATGTTTATGTATCATTTCATTAACTGATGTCAAGTAAGCTTAAGTAGATTAATTTTTGCCAAGCAAAAAGAAAGAAAGAAAGAGTAGCTTATCTTTACTTTTTTCCCAGGTAAATATACGCCTCAATACAAATGGCTCGAAGAGGAACTACCGAAAGTTAATAGGACCGAGACACCTTGGCTGATTGTTCTCACGCATTCCCCTTGGTATAATAGCTATAACTATCATTATATGGAGGGGGAAAGCATGAGGGTAATGTTTGAGGCCTGGTTTGTGAAGTACAAAGTTGATGTTGTATTTGCTGGTCATGTTCATGCTTATGAGCGATCTGTAAGTCCTCCTTGCCTTCCATTTTATAAGTTCTTGAAGTATGAGTTTTGACTATTTGATGTCAATATATATATATAATATATATTAGTATATATTCATAAAGCAGACACAAATCCAGACTATTTGATGTCAATATATATATATCCTCTGGCAGCTGAGACTTCCTTCCTTATGATGTTGATTGACAACTAACATATATATATATATATCACAGGAACGTGTATCCAACATTGCCTACAATGTCGTAAATGGTATTTGCACACCTGTAAAAGATCAATCAGCGCCTGTATACATAACCATTGGTGATGGAGGGAACCTTGAAGGCTTGGCAACCAAGTAAGACTATTCATTAATGGAGTATAGAGATGAACTCAGTGATATTTGGTTTCCTGTTTCTCGGCATCGTTTAATTTATGCTTTCTTCTCTGGTGCAGCATGACCGAACCACAGCCAGATTACTCAGCTTATCGTGAGGCAAGCTTTGGTCATGCCACTTTTGATATCAAGAACCGAACCCATGCTTACTACAGTTGGCACCGCAATCATGATGGATATGCAGTGGAAGCAGATTCCATGTGGTTTTTCAACAGATACTGGAGTCCAGTTGATGATTCCACAAACTCCCAATCATGATGATATTAAAATCTGTCATATGCTCTTTGAAATAAGAAAATCTATTTACAAGTCTTATTTTTTATATACCTAGCATACTGTTGATCTGGAAGCTTTCTACATCAACTATGCTAAAAAACGGTTAGTGTTTTGATTTTTTTAAAGTTATAATGGGTCTCACTATAAGTGGTATGTTAACATATCAGCTTATGTGTAACAAAATTCCTTGGAAATAAATGATCTTTTGTAGTTTATTTTGGGCGGAAAAAAGCTCTAATATCAATTTCCATATTTACTTCAAACCCTTTTTGGCTCCACCTCCCTGTATGCATTTGGGTATTTTGTTTTCAAATTCATCATTTCAAGCTATCTTCTCCTGCTGTGTAAATTGGGTGTGTAATTGGAATGTTGGGATTGGACTCCCCAGCTTCAAATGCCTTTCCACATGTGCCTATATGTAGATCATTAATCTAAAACTAGAATAAAAGACATGACAGCAAATGAAACCCACATCAACTAATCAAGTTTTAAGGTGGCAAAAACCATTACCAATGTTGGGTTTGAGGTTTTTCTGATAGAAGGGATTACACCAGACAAGTGTGTTGCATCAAATTTGCTGAGAATAATAGTATTTATTTAAAATATGCCATATATTTTGCATTGCCATACATGACAAGAACCAGAAAAACTCGAACGACTGGGCTATTTTCTGACAAAAGGCTTCCAAAGCTGTGTAGCTAAAAACGCGAAAAAAGAAATCGAATTGAAAAAATTTCATTACCAACCTAAAACATATTAATCCACTAATCTTGATGAATTCTCCGATTGGTAAGTGGTGAATTGGGTTCTGGTCCTAGAGCAGGAAACTGCTGCTTTGGGAGGTATGGTATAAAGAAGCTCATGTGTATCTATTAGAGATAGAGAAGTACTACAGCCACGAAGAAATTCCATAAAAATAAACTTATAAATATATATTTTGGATTGAGCGGATTTCAGATCGAATAGGGCTTCTTTTCTAGATGATTACCAACTTGGATAATAGTAACAGAAATTGTAGTAATTTGGGGATTTGTATAGTGATGATACTTCGAGGTAACCAAGTGTAATTTTTATCTTAAAAGAAAACGGATATAATTTTTCTTAGAGATAGAGAAAACGAAAATATCTTTCATTAGTTAAAACATTTGAGATGTAATGGACACAAGGTTTCTATTCATGACATCTAAAATGTAATATTCGCGTAGCATCATTTATGTGAGAAAATTACAATGCTCATATCACATAAACAATAATAAAATAGATAACTTGAGTACTTGTTATGGATTTAGAATCTTATATGTGTGTGTGTGTATATATATATATATATATATAATTTTTCACATGCTCATTTGGCCCTGTTCGCAAATTACATTATAGATAATGATAATGATAATGATTTTTCTTTTTGCATGTATTATGTGTTATGCATAATGTATTAATAAGATAAGCATCTATCAAGATCCTTTCACCCGCTCATTTGGCTTTGTTCACAAATTACATTATAGATAATGATAATGATAATGATTTTTCTTTCTGCATGTATTATGTGTTATACATAATGTATAAGTATGGTAAACATCTATCAAGATCCTTTCACCTGCTCATTTGGCTCTATTCGTAAATTCTATTGTAGATAATGATAATGATCTTTTTTTTTTTGCATGAATTATGTGTTATGCATGATGACACGAAGAAATCTATTAGTGACAAAGAAGTGCTAAGTCACAAAAAAATTTCATAAAAATAAATCTATAAATATATTTTCTGGATTAAGCAAATTTAGGATAGAAAAGGCACACAAAAGTAGCTTCTTTTCTTGATGACTACCAACTCCGATACTAGTAACAGACTTTGTAGTAATTTGGAGATTGGTATAGCGATGATACTTTGAGGTAAGCAAGTGTGATTTTTAAAAAAGGCTGTATGAGAAGTGCATTGATATGCACGAGTAGAAATAAGCTCCGGAGTGGTTTTCCAGGAGGAAGTTGGCTACTGTAATTATTTTGATTGCCTATTGCCATTCACTTCGAATATTCATTCCGGTGTGACTTTTTCGTATGAGATAGGGAGAAGATCACAAAAAGTGTGTAGATAATTTTAGAATAAAAGAGAATTGTTTTCGAATAAAGTTTTGAGCTCAATCACTTGTGTAGAGTTGAGTCGATTTAAATAACGATCAGTTGGAATGTTATATTCTGAAAGAGTCAAGTCAGGAACAGTTTTGCTGCACTAGTTAATTTGAAACTTTATACACTACCAAGAACTTAAATCTCCTTAATGAGAGTGGGATTTTCATACTTCAGTCTAAATTGATTTCGTTTGAATGCTAATTTTATTATAATTTTTATTATATTATAATGTATTTCACTAACATATAAATATTTATATAATCTTTCAACAAAGTTAAAGACAGCAACTTTAAATATAGCCTTGCAAAACAAAAGTAAGTATAATTAAAAGTCAGACTTATAGTTTAATTGGTATATTCATCCTTTATATGAATAAAGAATACGGTGAGTAACACTAACAGAAAAGTCTTTTTTCATAAATATAAAAAAGATAAAAAAAAAATTATCATTTTTAGAATTTATCATTTTTACGTACAAAAATTCACCAATTTGTTAACAATTAATATATTACAAAAGAATATGTTTTTAAAATTTTAGTTTTAAAAAATATTATTGTATTAATTGGCTCTGATTGAATATCCACCGTTACGTCATACTTAAATAAATTAACACATTTATTTATCGTCTCCCCGCTGTCTCTTCTACCTCTCTCTCTCTCTCTCTCTCTCTCTCCGAACTCGCGGACTGATCGATGACCCTCCTCCCATATGCAGAAAAATAAGAGTCCGTTTAGCGAACAGTCACCTATGAAGGATTCGCAGGAAGCTTCATAGAATGGCGGAGCAGACAAGCGAGGAGAAGAGTAGCGCAGAAGAGGAAGAAGACAAGAAGAAGAATAAGAATGAGATCGTAGATCCAGAGCTCTTCAGTTGCTTGCTTCAGCCTGTAACCGCAAATTCTGATCCCACGTACAATGGAACTCGTCGTCTCCTTCTCTACCTCAAGGCCGAGTCCGGTGTTTTTCGCCGCAGAGTACACTCTTCCATCTTCCGCCATTTTTTAACTTAATCTTCCAATATATATTATATATATGTGTGTATACGCATGCTATGTATATGTGTGTGTTTGTATTTTCATATATGTCTAACTAGGTTTTATTAATTGGAGCTATGCTTGAAATTTTGGAAACCTGTGAATGCGTAGGGCGTGGTGGTTTAATTTTTTTCAAAGGAATTGCTTGTTGTTGGATTTGGTAAAGGTTTCTGTTTTTAATGCATTCTTCTTGTTACGATGATCGAGATTTTAGGTTTCTAGGACTTTGAAAATTTTACTTTGAGAACAAATTTCGCTTCATTTTGAGCAGTCGATTCGAGTTGTGGCATTGCTTTTATTTATTCTTTTATTTTTCCCGAAGGATTGGAGATGCAATGGAAAAGGTTATGTGGCCTACCGTAATTACATTGGCAGGCCAAGGAATTGGGAAAGTTTGAAGTCACCAAGCGTTCAAGGCACTCCCGGAAACAGGTTACTAAAATTTTTATTGACGAGTTCAATACTTGAAATCAATACTAGAATTCACAATTGTGGGAAGAGAATTACCTTTTCTTCCCCCGGAAATAGAAACTGTTATTTCCTTATGAGTGGGATTATTAGATGAATTGGTAGGATTATATTATACCGTAAAACCTAATCTGTATATGATTATCCCTTTTTTGGCCTACTTTTACAGAAGCGAAGCCTAGATTCATTTTGTAACATGATATTTTATTGTAAGCCTGTTAAAGTAAGCTTATTATATTTTCTTTGTTTTAACCTATCTAAAAAAGTGTCTATATATAAATATTTTATTTGATAGTCAGAAACCATGGAGAACTTTGTCTTGGAAAATTTATAAGTAATGACTGCTGTTTTAAAGTTATGTTTCATACAATTCTGACGTCAGGATGATTTACTGGTTGATGCATCAGTGGCCGATGGATTCCACCTTCAAGTCCACATTCCTTGTTTGAGGTGGACAGCTGGAGTTCTGGCAGGGTATGTTTTAATCTTTACGGGTTCCTGTTCTTTATGCTGCAATTATTTTTGCTTATTAATTCTTTCTTTCTCTTTTGTTGTGCTATATTGATAGTAAAAATAGTAACTGTTGTAGAATCTAGTACATTGTTTGACAACACGGTCTGTTGAGTATCAGGAACTGGCCACAATGGAGTGCCTCTTCTGCATACTGCATGTGCACTTTTACGTATTTGATATTGAAATTTTTTTTTACTTGCAAAAAAAAGTATTTGATATTGAAATTAAGACCCAATTAGTCATCTCTATTGTACCATAATGACCGAAGGAAGCGCATGTATCAATACCTTTTCCATATAGGTTTCTTCCGTGCTCATTAAAGCTTGTATATTTGCCTCAGTAAAATGTGTAAGCGAGCAAGAAAAAAGAGACTAGCTTCATTTCAAAATTAATTTCATGCATTTCTGGTTTATGAGAGAACTCTGCACATCTTCTAGCATACTGAGCCAGTCTGACTGTGTATTTTGTGAGACGTCAAAGGTGTGTCGCTGCAACATTGATGGTATTGACATTTAAAAGAACATACAATATACACGCGCCCCGGGGGGGGGGGGGGTGGTTCCCCTACAAACACCCCATACAAGCTGCATGCAGTAGTAAAACAAAGCTTAAATATTTTTGGAAATGGACCAGTAACTTGGTCTGGTCCAACGCCTTCTCGACCCAAGGGCCAAGGATAGGGGGCTGCTTGAGTGGCGGTTTTGGGAAGTAGTCCCAGAGTTGGGCTGCCTTGAGAAGTTCCTGCATCTGCTGTAGTGATCTATGAGACATTGATTTCCAGTTTGGGTTTTAGTTAAGTTAGAGGAGGTTCTTTTAGCAGGCATTAGAACAATGCAAGAGCTGAACACTGTTGTTCTCACTAGTATTCTTTCATTTCATTCTGATAGGTCTCAAGCAATTTTTCTTTTTTCAGGACCTGCAAAGTGGCAATCCAGATTCAAGTCGCAGATCAAGTTTTAGTTCAAATGCAAGTGATAATGATCACCCACGTCAACGAGGGGCTGAGCTTGCATATTCTTTTGTAGGAATGCATTGCATCTTTGATCAGTGCAAAGCTTCTGGTACTCTTTTTCCAAGCACCAATGTAGACTGGTTATGTTGCTGTCTGACATCATAAATTTGACTTGTGTTGAAGTAACCCTTATTAGCTTAATGTGCAGTTACGGTTTTGAAGTTTGGGCACATGAGATCCGATCTACTTGCATATGGAGCATCAGATGGAACCTTGACAGTATGCACGGTGTCAGGACCACCTTCAATCATCAAGGAATTGAAAGGTCACTCCAAAGATGTTACAGGTTGGATTGGCTGGTATTGTTTCTATTGTCTTTTCTTATATCATAGAGTGTCATATTTGTAATAAATGCCTGTCTACAGCTTGGTCAAATATACATGTAGACTGCGATCGGCGATGACTTGAAATCTGATGTAGCTCTCATATTTATAAATTGGGCCACAGATGGGTGCTATGCTCAAGCACTTTCTTATAAAAAAAAAATGCTCAAGCACTTTCTTTTCTCACAAAGTAACACTATGGCTAGGGGTTGTAGGGTCCTATATTGCAGGCCCGAAAACTTTTCCTTGCCATCTTAAAATTATTGTTGTTGAAATTTATGGTCCTATGGTCTCAAAAGCTGTTGGGCTTATTCACCCCTGTAAGAATAGGATGGCAGGTGTGTTAGGGGTTCAAGTTCTTCATGGTGTGCAAGTCATAGCATGAGATTAATTACATGTTGGGGCCAATAAAAAATAATTACATGTTGGAGAACATAATAGAGGTAGGGGTTTATGATCCTTTTGAACATC
>QEOT01006392.1:619406-642241 GCA_003123785.1 Pterocarya stenoptera | reverse complement strand
AGGGTGGGTAATGGAAGAGGCATAAGAATCTAGAAGGACAAGTGGCTTCCAAGGCCTATGACCTTCCAGGTTTAGACTTCTATCGACACTTTGGACATTGAGACCCGAGTGAATGCATTGATTAATGAAGATAGTAGTTCTTGGAAGATAAACTTGGTGGAAACAATCTTTAAGGAAGAAGAAGCAAAGCTCATCTATTCTATACCTATCAGCAGAAAAGGGCAAGTGATAGAAGGATTTGGGCTGGTTTAGAAAGAGAAAACTTCTCAGTCAAAAGTGCTTATTTTCTAGAAATCAAACTGTCAAACAGGAGCTCAGGGGAACCTTCAACAGGTGGGGGAAACAATTCGATATGGAAAGACCTTTGGCAATTAGAAGTCCCTGCCAAGTTCAAACTACTCATATGGAAATGCCAAAACAACATACTTCCTACAAAAGACAATCTACTCAGAAAGAACATTGTTGAGAGTAATTTGTGTCCAGTTTGTGCAAGAGAGAAAGAAACAACAGTGCATATTTTATGGATTTGTCCGGCAGCAGCAGATGTTTGGGGTGGAGAGACCAGTTTGTTCAAGAAATGGGAAAGATTTTATCTTGACTTCCAGCAGCTTTGGGGAGAGATGACTGGGAAACTGAACCAGAAAAGCATGAAGCTGGTTGTAGTCTTGTTCTACCACATATGGGCTAGGAGGGATGCATATACTTTTCAAAATCAGTTCAAGAACCCTGCTACAATTGTTGCTATGGCTCAAGCAGACCTATTTTTGCTTAAGGAGATCAATCTTAACAACAGTAAAAGAGCAGCAAGGAGTCGAGGGAGAGGACCTAGTCAGTCTTGGCAGCCACCCGAGTGGCCTTTCTTCAAAGTGAATTTTGATGCAGCTTTAGACAAAGACAAGAACAGAATGGGGATGTGGATCATAATGAGGGACTCTGAAGGGGGTTTACAAGCAAGCTTGACAGCCCCTAAGGTGCATGTCCTCTCTGCATTCCAAGCATAAATCTTTGCTCTTCACAGAGCCATGGAATTCTGCATTGAGTTAGGACTGAATCAAGTAATCTTAGAAGGGGATGCCAAAGTTGTCATAGATGCAGTCACTTCCAAAAGTGAAGATAACTCGTGGCTTGGCCAGGAGACAGAGGACTTGCAGCAACTGATGGAGCTTCATACTGCCCGAAGATTAGCTTTTGTACACAGGTCTACAAACAATGCTGCCTGCACAATAGCTAAGATAGATATTAAGGAAGCAAGTGAAAAAGTATGGTTAGAAGATGGTCCTGATGAGGTCAAAAACTCTATAATGAAAGATGTATCATGTATGGTCTAAGTTATCAATGAAATTGTTTTCCTTTAAAAAAAAAAAAAATATGAAGCACCCGCTAATATTGAGATATGCTATGGTGACACGTGGCATTCTATTATTGGTCCACTTGATATTCAATAATCAAAAATATAATTATTATACTTCAATTTTTAAAAATTCTAACAAATACAATCATTACAAGAAAATTGCTTATTTGTTGCCAGCTATTTCTTGTAAAAATAATTATTTTCTGTTAAAATGAGTCTGTTTTTGTCCAAAATTATCATTCTCGTCGCAAATAATATGTCCCAAATACCTTTTTTTTTTTTTTTGCAGTGAATGGTGCAATTCTTTTTGTGTAATTATGATTCTAAGTACCTTAATGATCAAAATCAACAAATTTCCAAATTCCATAATCCATCAAATAAAATATTTGGGGTCGTAGTCTATTCATGAAAATTTCAATAAATATCAATTGGAATTTTCTCAATTTTAGCCTATTAATAAGATCCAAAATAATCCACTAAATTATAACGGGCCAAAAATTATGATGCTTGGCTTATGAGCCTAACTAAAATTCCAAGCTGACCTCAGTAAATATTAAATCGTAAATATTAAACCTAATTTGAGGCCTAATTAAACTATCGGCCTCAATAATTCCTTAGTATCGGGTGTTACATGAACAGCCACAAGCAACAAGCATATTATAAATATAATACAGACATTAGTTTAGAATGCTGATTATTATTGATGAACTTATATTAATTTTGGGTCACTTTCGAATGGACTGTTACAATTTAAGGCACTAAAGTTTACTAATAGCATTAATTAGGTTTTATTTTCTGAACTACTCCTATTGCCATATTATTTAGGGCAATGCTAATTGTATCCAAATAAAAAGAACTTACATATCCACGCGATATTCTCATCTATACATCACTTTCATTAAAAAAATACAAAAAAAGAAAAAAAAATTATGTAAAAAAGCCACGTAGATCTGTAAACTTTTTGTGATACATTTAACATTTTCCTAGTATTTAACTTGCAAGCCTAGTATTATCTACTACATGCTATGGTTATTTATTACTACCAATTACTAATATGATCACTTCTGAATAATATATTATTGACGCTACCATAGAGATCAAACACGACTTGCTGTACTTACTGGCCTTGTCGAGAGGATTAAACATTACGTATTAATGTAAGAGAACTTCCAATGGTTAATCTATATTTTTTTTAATCTGAAAAACTAATTACATCCTACTTTTCCTATTTTAACTAACTAGTTTTTAAGAGTAGTACTACCATTCAACAACTTATATTTAATTTAAAAATTAAATAAAATGAAAAAAAGTAGAGAGAAAAAAATAAAAAGTGATAGATGAAAGAAGTGAGAAAAAGAAATAATAGAGAGAGAGAGAGAGAGAAATATGTAAAAAGTTTATACATGGATGAGTAGCATCAAACTATATTTAGATTGATACTTATTTTGAGAGCACTGCATAGTATACTACAACATGCGTAGAAAAATTATGACCTATAGTTCGGTCCGTACAGAGTCTCTCTTAAAAAAGAAAAAGAATAGAAAGAGATAGTTCAATTTTAGAAAGATAAATAATAAAAATTAAATAGACTTTATTCATCAGATTGAATTGACGATGAAGCTTCATTTGAAATTTCTCTATCACCCTTTATCTCTCTCTTTAGTGAAGGTTGGAGAGGCTTGAGAGGAACTTGTAAGCATTCAACATCTCCTTCAAGCATTTTGATGACTTTGTTCATTGATGGACGATCGCTAGGCTTCAATTGTATGCACCATAATGCGACTATCATCATCTTCTTACATACTTTCCTTTCATCTTCAGTAGCATCTTGTATTTCTATATTCTTTCCATCATGGAATTGATCATATATCCAAGTGGGGAAGTAAATTTGGCTTAAATGTTCTGTAGATGCATTCAAGTTCTTTCTTTTGCTCACCATTTCCATCAACAACATTCCAAAGCTATAGACATCAGCTTTGTATGAAACACCTCCAATATTTTTGTAAAGCATTTCAGGAGCCATGTATCCAAACGTTCCTCTTGCACGAGTTAAAGGAACAATACTATCTTCCACCGGGTACAATTTTGCTAAGCCAAAATCTGAAACTTTCGGTTTCAAATTCTCATCAAGAAGAATGTTGTGAGGCTTAATGTCGAAATGTAAAATTTGCATGTCACATCCTTGATGTAAATACTCAATCCCGCGAGCCACTCCTAAAGCAATATCATATGTTTTCTCATAGTTGAGGATATTTGCCTCTGATGAGAAAATGTGTTTGTTTAGAGATCCATTAGGCATGAACTCATATATAAGGGCACGCTTTGAACCATGAACACAAAAACCGATGAGTTGTACTACATTCACATGATGGATCCTTCCAATAGTTGCCACTTCATTGATAAAATCTTGCCCATTTGCTTTGGACTGGCTTAACATCTTTACTGCTACAAGACGTCCACTTCGAAGTGTTCCTTTAAATACGGTGGCAAATCCTCCTTCACCCAATCTTTCCCTAAAACCTTTGGTCATTTTCTTAATTTCTGAGAAAGAGTACCTTATTGGCATGAGGTTATTTTGGCTTTGCAGAAATTCCTCAACATCGTCGTACATGGATAAGTGCCTCCTTCGCCATTTATATATCAAAAATGCAATCACAAATGGAGCACCTAATACAATGATTGCCACATGGCATTCTGGAAAGGAAAACACAAAAGTGATAATTATATGAAAGCGATCCTATTGTTGCACTATCAGTCTAGCTACCTGTTGTCACCATTGTGTCGTTACATTTGAAAAAATATATAGGTACGTAGTATTCACAACAAATTACTCAATTTTAAAATTCTTGTGGTTTGGCTAACTATTTATTTTTAATGTCAATGATGTCTAACTATTTCTTGTTTCGCAGTTTAAGGAATGATTAATTTACTAAAAAAATTAAAAAAGATAAAAAAGAGAGAGATACATGTGATTCTTACCGAGTAGTAATCCGATTAATAAAGCTGCTACACCTATCAAACTATCTGCACCATATAATCCTGTGGTTGTTATGGAATCTGCAGGTTAATTTGACAAAAAAGAAAGTTTCAAGTCAGCGTCTGAATTCAATAATTAATAAACTAGGATCGATAAATGTGGTTCTAATATATATCACTGTAAGAATGATATTGTTCATGATAAGTTGAACGTTAATCCTCAGAATTAAGCATATCAATAATGGTACTAAGTAATAAGAATCGGGCAATACAGTACAATCGTCTTAAACTTGTTTGTTGAACCCAAATTATGCAAGGTCGTATCGACTAAAAGGATAAATTTAAGTTTGTAGAGTACTTTCGAGTCATTCTTTGAGTTTCTGGCTTGGAGAAGCATCCGGGAAATATTTGCTCACTGATGATGTCAAAGGTCCATAAATATTAGAGATGGACAGTACTAGCACGTCCATAAATATATAAGTTTATTAATATTTCTTGGATTTGTAACTAACACGTTAATACTTGCATCTCTAATTATATATTGGTTTATAACATCAAGAGTTGTGTCTTGTGATTGCCCATATTTAATGAACAACCCAACCCAAGTGTTATTGTTAATTTGAAACCGACACTTGTCCCAAAAGGTTAAATTGTAAGGAGAAGGTAAATTTAATTATTTGTTTTTATCTTAACACTCCCCTCATGTGTGGGCCAGACAATCTTTTAATAAGTGAGCTAGTCTAACACATGAAATATTTAATTAATTGGATAAAATATAGAGTCAAGATTTGAATATAGGATCTCTACCCTGATATCACGTGAAACCACTACTTATTTCAAAAAATTAAATTAATGAGAAGAGGTAGATTAATTACTTGCTAAAATATTTAGTTTGAAATTTGAGTGTAGTCTTCGTATTAATTGATTAATTGTCATGAGGTAATGAAAGTGACATTAGTGATGAAGTGACTGATAGCTGAATTATCAAATCTAGAGCTTTGGTCAACAATGTGTTGCTAGTTAAATTCTATTAACTTATAGATTTTACTAATTTTGTTTAGGTATCGATTGGTTTTAGCTCTACTATGTTGTGAAACAAGTCAGTTGTGCTAAAATGTCCAGGTAAGCGGTGCTCTTATACTAGATGTTGCCTAAAACTGATTGATGTTGGTTTTTTGAAAAACTTGCATGTTCTGTCATGAAAGTAGCCATGGTTATTATCTACACTAGTCCTTGTATTTGAACATTTAAACTTGACATTTTATAATGACTGGTGTTGACATGAGCAATTTTTGTACTCTGTTTCTCTACTGCATAAAATCTAAATATGAAATCTGAAATTTTGATCCAATTATATGATATTATCTTATTCGTATAATATTTTTGTTATTTCATTATATCTGTAGACCCTGAGGCATGAGATTTTGTTCTGCTCTAATTTTGGCTCTACCAAAGTATAAAATAGTGATCTATGTTTTGAGTGCAATCACTTTGGTAACAAATTGATTTTTGTTCTGCTTAGCTATCCATAGAATGTAAAACTATACCACAGGGGTAAACATAGCCTCTAATTTGAGTGCACTCACTTTAGTAACAAAATAGTGATTTATGTTCTACTTGGCTAACAACATATATGCACAAATCTACCATGGGGGTAAAGATGACCTTTATTTCTATTTCGGATGTTGTTTGAGTAGGCTTGTTCCTAAGGTCTTATGGATATATTATTATTATAATAAAATGCTTTTGAAAATACAACTGACATGTTTTTTAGAATTTTCTGTTTATAAATTCTTTAAGAGAAACTTTTCTAGTGTTTAGTTTACTTGGAAGAATTTTGAGATATTAGATTTTGGAGGGCTTTTTGTATTTAAGTTTTTATTATTGCGGGTTTCAAGTTAAAAGGTTCGCGCCGGTGGGTACAATCGGCCTTTTAAAGCTTTTCATGTTAGTATTTATTTAATTTTTAGAAATTCCACTTCTCATATTGTATCTTATTATTCTCAATCACAGGATCTGTTGTAACTTATTTTTAAGTGACTTCATAGAATTTCATCAAAGTGAAAAGACATTTAAGATGTGATATGTTAGCTGGAATGGAGATATATAACACATCAACCCTTATATAACCTAATGATAGATAAGAGTTTTTATTTTTTTTATAGGTAAAAATCTAAATGCTAGATATAAGTTTAGGAAGTGCAGGTCTCGGGCAGTCCATTTAAAAAGAACTTGGACATGCCATGAGAAAGTTACTTTTTAGAGGTGGGGCCAACTTTTTTTTCTAAAAATATTGTGTGGGGATTGCACATCCTATCATGTCTGTAGAAATAATTAATTTTTTGCATATCATATATATATATATACACACACATATATATACATACATATGCGTGTGTATGTAATTGATATATTTTACCTTATCTGCAAGTTTAAACTATTTTTATGTTTCATATATAATGATGGGTTAAAAGATGAAAGAAGAGAAATAGATCAGAGAGATATAAATTCTTACCGATGAGCCTTGATAATCCAGTATAATAAGCTGCAGCACATGGAGAAAAGAAATAAAGGTAAGCGATCAGTTAATTTATATAGAAAGTGATTTAAACAAAACTGTATAAACAAATCTATCCATGCATTTATGTTACTAATAAATATAATAACTAGAGTCGCATCAATATTTACGTACTGGCTTGGAAAGAACAATTTTCAGAGAATTAATTAAATTTTTAATAAACGATCAGTCGTTACACGTACATTAATGATTTGGCAAAATCTTGACTTAGAAATATATATATAATTGACTGACGCATGCATTAGTTTTCAAGTTTTCATTGAAGAGTGGGGGAAGCTAGTTTCTTAATATATACGTACCTTGTAATATACATTTAACATCTTATGGAGATATTATTGAATGAAGAAGAATCAGTCTTTCAAATTTATATAGAAATATTTTCCTATGATGAATTGCTGCTAAGAATACCTACCTATTAGTCTTTCAAATTATCTAGATAAGATAATTAGAGGATGATTCTGTTGAGATGGAAGATTGTCCATCTTGTGTTCTTTCCCTCCTTTGATGGAGTTTTATTAATAAATATAATATTAATGTTGATTCTCAAAAAACAAAAAAAAAATCTTATGGGGATTGAAAACTCACCTACAGTATCGGCGTGTTCCAGTAAGAAAGTAACCCAAGTAGGTATATTTCCTGCATGTTTTGACAAAAAAATAAAAATGGGTAAAAATGGGATCACATTAGCATCTGGAATCTTCAATTAATGCTGCAAAAATATTGTCGGGAATCTTCAACATACACTAAGAAGTTTCATCTTAAATTACGTTCAATAATTGTCGAAGATCACAACTATGGTACTGCTAATTAAGTATGGTACAGCAACATAATGACGAGATAGATCGATCAGCGTATAATAAATATCTCATTAGAATTCTGATATCAAATTTATTAATTACTCACCCCATTTGTAGCAAGAAACTTGATTGTCGTACACATCCAAGTAGCAATATTCATCGTATGATCCGCAACTTCCACAATAAATCGGGTACCATGAAAGCTCAAAACCATATGAGAATACATTACGGATGTCTGTACAGGAAATATTAGGATCAGCAGCAATTTGTCTTCGCCGCGATATCAGAGACATTTGCTCTATCGTGCATGACTCCTCCACATCCATCACATTCGCTCCATAGACAACAATAAGATATAAGTACCGTTTGGAATCTTGAGAAAAAGAGGAGTTGGAAGAAGACCCATATTCCTTATTGATATTAGAACAATTCGTAGAAATATTCGTGTGAAAATAGAAAGAGGGATCCCAACTCACTGGCTTTTCACAGTTCACAATAGCCACAACTGCTGATAGTCTTACCGTTATTAAACCGTGCTTAGTCCCATGAGATTGATCTATATCCCAGTCCGGCCAACTCCAACTCAAAATACTGAAATTACCATAGTTTAGAAAATAACGAGGGATGAAGGAGTAATTATCCTCCTGAATACCTGAGTCTACAATTCGGATTGTGTAGTTCTTGTAATTGATTTGGCTTACGTAGTATTTACTACCATCATGTGAAAATAACAACGTGTGGTTGTTGTCATCACATGAGAGCTCATACCTTGGGTCTCCGCAGTTTGGTGGATCGCCTTTTAGTCGAAACGGATAGCTGATGTTGGGGATATTGCCACAGGAAGAAGGAGAACAGTAGTGATGATTATTCTTGAGACTAGAAGCTGGAGGAACAAGGATTAGGACCAGAACAGTACTTATAAGGAGCCTGAGTCCAGCAGGGAAGGCCGCCATTCCTCTTCCCATCAACAGAGAGAGCCAGAGATCAGGGAGATCAGGGGATTGAAGAGAGGATAATTCTTAAGACTAGAAGCTGTAAGAACAAGGAGGCTGAGTCCAGCAGGGAAGGTCATTCCTCTTTCCATCAACAGAGAGAGCCAGAGGCGCCAGAGATGAGAGAGATCAGAGAAAGAGAGTGGCTCAGGGGAGATTTGGGCGTGGTATAATGATGCAGATATAGGGGTAACTACATGATGCAGGTACAGGAGGACTTGTAAACCCGCGTTCACAAAAGTTCACAAGAGGTAGAATTGCATGGGTTGACTGAGTCAATCTACTGTGAGAGATGAGGTCAAAATAAATTATTATGGCAGTGGCAGTGGTTTGTCGGCCAACTTGTTCTCTACGAAAGGGTAATGCTAGAGCCCCGCTGGTTTTGTCGGCCAACTTGTTTTTTTATTTATTATTTTTAAAGTTATTTTTTATATAAATTTATTAACACTTATAAATATTTTATTATATAAATTGTGACTTCTCATCCAATGAAGATTCCCTGTAGAGGAATTAAAAACGCAATAAATAATTCACTTTTAAATGAATTCGATTATTTTGAGTCGCGCTACTCGGTACTAGTTTGACTGCTAGTTGTTTTCATATTTTTTCTTCTATTCATATTTTCTTAATATATTTAAATATTTAAAAAAAATAAAAAAAATATACTAATACACTTAAAATTAATTCTTTAATCATTAAATAAAAATAAAAAATAAAAAAAAAATTTCCGAGAGCAATAAGGATTGGTAGGCAAAGTAATTTTTTTTAATTATTTTAGGGGTTGAATGAAATATAAATTTTTGGATTAGAAAATTCCGTCCTAAAATGTAATTTTGTTGGAGGGGCTCTGGCCAAACATGCAGCTTGTTTAACTTCGTAGTTTTACATCCAGGGGCGGCTCAGAAATGTATATATATTCAAGATTACTGGCCATTCCTTCCTGATCATTTTTTTTTTATCAGTAAATTAATTACGTCTCTTGCGAAGCAAATGTGATCATCACAACTCGAAGAAAACTGATACAAATCCCATATATACTACAATCTTTGCGTAGAAATTTTTTTTTTTTTTTTTTTTTTAAGTAGAACAAACTCTATTTATTTATAACGAGACATTATAATTTTGACTTGAGACATACAGAATATACAAGTCAATTACTGCTTTTAAGACTTCTCACTATACAAATTTCTTTGTGATTGACATGGATTAGTCTATTGTTGTAACTCTCCACAGACAAATCGTCTGAGAGAGAATACTCTGTCCTAAAATAGATTTAATAAATCCAACATTTTATTTTAAAATAGAATTAAACAACCTCACACTATGTCTAAATAGAGTAGAGGAGACACTCTTTACACAAAAATATAAGAGACTCTGTTTTTTTTTAAAAAAAAAAACCTAAAACAAACATACATATCTACTATATATATAAATGTGAATCTCGGATGAACAGTATTTTCGTCTAATATTTTTATTTCCAATTTTGCCCTTCCTTGTACCCTTAGATTACCACTTTTGTTTCACGTTTTGCTTCACCGCCGCCTAAATATTATTGTCTTTTTACGTTTTCGATCTTATCCCTTCCTCTTATTGACTTCCTCTTATAGATCAAATCCGACTCAAATATCTCTGTGTGTTTTGAATTGCTTCCTCCTGAATCTCGGCAGTGCTAGGTATGCTTCTTATTCTTTCTTCTCTCCGTGCTGCATGAGTCGATTTCTTACACTATAATCACATCATACGCATACACATGACAAAAAAAAAAAAAAAAATCCAAACAGAATAAAAACCATATTTGCATATTCACATTTGATCAGGTGGATTACTACTTCACAGAAAATAACCTCAACAAAATCAAACAAATACATACGGATATACATCACACCAAAAAACAACCCAATCACAGTGAATAAAATCTTCCGATTTTCATAACTTCAGTAGGGAAATCTTCCGATTTGCTTGCAGTTTAGGAGAGAGGGAGAGAAGCAACGAACCGATGTACTGACAACACAAAAAAAACCCAAATAGCGTGAAAAAAAAAAACAAAAAACAAAAACCAAACATCAATTGGTAACCTTACTTGGAGAAAATCGAAACCCATTCAAAACCATAATAGAAAGTGAATCAAAAGGATCTTACCTTCAAGGATTTCCCTTTGGAAAGATGTGAACAAAACCTTGGATTGAAACTTGGAAAGAAACTGAAAATGGGTAAAGAGAAGTGAGCATCATTCGGCTAGGAAGGAATCGGTGATCGAATTACTCACCATTTTACTCTTCCTGAGAAAATATCGGAGAAAGAGGGAGAATCGGTGAGAGAGAAAATCAAGGGCTCCAGGGGGAGAGAAAGATAAAGATAGAAATGGATGAGAAATGTGGAAGACATTCTTCAAGTTTGGTGGCTCTTGCTAATATTACCGCAATGGTCACTGTGACTGATGTTGATCCACTAAAATAATGCCACCTCATGTGCAATGAGGTTGGCGTTCTTCTCACGCAGGGGGGGCTCCATGATACATCACCGCGGACAAATGGGCCTTGTAGGACAAACGACCTTTACAGGTACGGACTGAGCCCGTTTGTCATGAATATTCTTTAATAATTTTCTTTTCCAAATTATTTATTTGTTGATTGATGATTTATTGGGTTTCTCGATAGAGACTGCAACAGATCTCTTATTACATCAATTCTTAAGCTTATTTCTAAAATTTGATGATAGATAATACTGCATATGTATATGTATATGTATTTTATATGGTTCTCGGTTCATGATTATTTTATATCTTCATCAAGCTATATCTAAATTAATTGGATATATAAAAATATGAATTGCATGTCATACACGACTAAGTCTTAAAATTATGCTCTTAATTTATTTTAATAAATCCCATTTTAAAATAAAGCATACTTTTTTTTTTTTTTTGAAATGAGATTTATTAAATTTTTTCACTTAGTATATGAATTGTACATGGAACCTAATAGCACATGGAAATATAGTTTATTAATAATTGAAATCGATTGATTTATCTATTACAAAGTAAATAATATGTTCCAATTTATTGTATTTATTATTATCCCTAATATGTTAATATAGTTAAACTGAATAAATATAATTATATTTTTATTATATTCTGTTTTATATATATATTTTAAAACATATCTGTTGATTAAAACATATTTATGGTTTTGGTCCAAACTAGCCACTAAAGTTTGAGGGAGTACATGCATGCATGTTTACTATTGTAAGTGCAGTATTATATGATCACAGTTTACTTAGTACCATTGTTTCTGTTTCCAAACTTTGGTTGCAGAATTCCAAAAGCTTGATAAACAGTAGCTTATTAGTACAAAGACTATAATGAAAACCAAAAAAAATAAAGTAACGTTTCCAATGTTTTTCATTTTTGTGGTTATTTTACAGCCTTTTATTTGTTTTTATTTTCTTTTTCTTATATGTTTTATTAAAAATAATATTGATAATAAATTTCATTTAATGTATTGTTTTTTTCCTTCCAAAAATTTTTCGTATAAATATTGAATTTATTTATTCAATCTGTTATTATTGTTAGGATATTTTTTCTAATGTAATTTTTTTTTTTATAGATTTGCTGCTTTTGCTCTTACTTTACTGTTCATCAATCCGATTGTTATCAATTTGCTCTATTTGCACTGTTCTTTTGTTTGTCATTTACTTTCCGATATGTACTTCTCTTTTATGTCATTTGAAAAAATGTTATTCAATTTTTTTATATTTATATACGTGCACCTATAGTCAAGATAAATTGTTTACATTATATGTTTGTTGTATGAATATTTCCAATGCTAATGCTCTGATTTAATCGTCTATTTACGTTTTTGTCGTTGATTTTGTTACTGTCCTCCAATTTTCATGTTTTCATCTTATCAGATCTTGATTTTTTTTTTCCCGCTTCCACCACTTCGTTTATTTTCTACTATTTTCTTCTTATATATATATATAGATATATATATATATATATATATATATTTCCCACCGCCTACCGTTGGGTATAAGGGTGATTTTCATCTCATCATTTCCTACTTTTTGCTATTTGATAAAATTAAGTCCTCTCATTTTAACTTTCCCAAATCTACAACTTTGGCCTCTAACTTTATTAAATCAATTAATGTGTTTAATATATTGTGATTTAATATAATTTATTAATATTTAATGTTATTATTAGTAGTAGTAATAGTTGAAATTTTTTTCATACCTAAATAAGATTGTACAGGGTTGAGGTGGTAGGAGCTTTACTAAGTATTTCGTATAAATTCGGAGGAATCTATTGTAATTGTTAATATATTAATATGGTCTTGTTTAAGAAATATAATTACAGAATTCTTAGAATTTTTATGTTCTGTTCTTTTAATGTATTTTTTATTACAGATTTGGTGCTTCATGCTTACTTCAGTGCTCTCTACACTGCTCACTGTTGGCTTCTTCTACTTCCACTGATCTTATATTTGTCCTCTACCTTCTGGTACGTTTATTTCCCCTCAGTTAAGTAAATAGTTATTGTATTTATTTTGTAACAAATATATAAACTTGTAATTCTCGATTATAACTATTTGTTATTTATAATATGGAAAGTTGGATTCATATTGCTAGACAATTTAATATTATATTATATGTTTTAATATAATTTAGAAAATTTGTTTTTAAATAGATGTTACTTTCTTATGCTTTAGATATAAATAGTTATAACATTGTTTGTGTTTTATATTTCCATATATATATATATGCATNTACTTTCTTATGCTTTAGATATAAATAGTTATAACATTGTTTGTGTTTTATATTTCCATATATATATATATATGCATGTATGTCGATGGGTTGGGCCTGGAAAAGGTTTTGGGCTGGGTCTAGATGAGAGAGTATCAGAGAGAGGGAGAGAGAAGTAGAGAATGAAGGATATCAGACAAATCTAATCCATGTAAAATGTTATTACAAAATTTTTTGAAAATCTTAACTCCAAAGTTATAATAAATTTTAATAACGTTGAAACCTCCCCGAAACAGAAACAATAATATAACTGTTTAAAATCTTTTCTTTAAAACTTAAATGCTGGTAATATATAAGTACAAAGTATCTACTTGTAGTTATATGTTTGTGGAAGTGTTTGTATTATAGTTATGAATACTTTGTAGATAATATATGTGATATGTGTTGTAAGCAAAAAGAAAATTCTTAAAATATAGATAAAACTGTGTCTGTTTATAGTTAAACATTTAAGGCATAACAAAAACCATAAACTGGTATGTTTTTATCTTTCTCATATAAAAGATGCTTGTGCTATTTACTTTGTAATGACTACTCTAATTATTCATATGTTTATTTGACAAGCATATGAATTTCTTATTACTAATTATAATTAATGAATGCCTATTATATGTCCGTTTGAAACTTATCGCTCTTATAATATATATTTTTTTAATATGTACATTATTGTGACTTGATTATTGTAAGTCATTGTATTATAGGTAAAAATTTGAAACATAACAAAATTGATCAACTGGGCAAACGTGCAGCGCACGTCGTCCTTACTAGTATATATATATGTGTGTATAATGCAGGTATAGGGGTAACTAAATGACGTAGGTAAGGACTAGAAAACGTAAGCCCGCCTTCAAGAAATGTTCACAAAGAAATAGAATTGCATGGGTTGACTAATTGTGAATACTGTGAGAGACGAGGCAAAATTATTACTGGTGCTGCTTTGTCGGCACCTTGCTTTCTACGAATTAATTATACACACCTATTTATTGTATAGATTAATTAAACGATTGTGGAGGACTACTTTTGAGTCTTTCTTTTGACTTTATGGCATGGTGAAGCATCCAAGAAAATGTTAGAGATGATGTCGATTAGCCCCACTTCGCACTGCGTAATTAAGTGTAAAATTCAAACCCTAGCAGAGAAAAGGGATGACACCCTAGGCAGAGAGAAGCAGTCGAGGGATTACCTTGGCGGTACTTCATGGTAATAATTCCTGGTTTTGGTAAGTTATTTGGCTTACGTACGTAGTACTTTCGACCAAAGAATAACAATGACGCATGATTGCTCTGATGACATGAGGGCTCATATATAAACCTTTGGTCTCCGCAGATTGGTGATCAATCGCCTACAAGTCGAGATGAAGCATAGTAGTTGTTGATGGGTTTTTTGGTATAGGCTAGAAAGGGAGAAGGAGCAATCCGCAATAATGTTTTGAATATCGTACCGAATGTCCTACCGGTCAAGACACTGGAAAGAAATATTTCGATACCAGTACATTTTCGTATACCGTTTCAGAATAGCCGATATGTAAATAAATTATATATATAAATTATATTTTAAAATAATAGTCTATATATGAATAAATTATATATAAATACATAGATATATAAATTATAAATAGCCAAATCTGAATTAAAGGTCAAAAAATGAGTTTGTAGTTTGAAAATAAAATAAAATTAAAGACCGAAATATCGGCCGGTCAGTATTTTGGCCGGTACGTAACATATAGAATACCTGTACCAGACTGGTGGCCGGTACGGAAAATACTAGTCGGTACGAAATTTAAAACACTGATCCGCAACCCACCATAGTGGCTTAAGCGTAGGTACGGGGGCCTTATGTTCATCCATAGCAATAAAAAATAAATGAAATGTAAATGGAAGATAGGCACACTGTAACGTCCTGCACCAGGAGGTTCGGGAAGTTAGTTTCTATTACCAAACTTGTCTCCCAACAATATTACAATATATATATATATATATATACTCCATGGATCATAAAGAAAACAACTCTACAATTCGCCATAGCTCCTTTATTAAAAATATTAAGATTACCTTAGTACAAGGTCTAACAACACTAGCAAAGTTCCAAAATACTAGAGATTTTACATGCTCTAATAAATCAACAAGGTTCCAATGAAATAAATCAACAAATCCACAGTTTCAAAAAAATATCAGCATCCCAATAAACCAATCTATAGAATAAGATCCAATCTACTGCATAAAATCCTCCAATAATAATAGTACCTTTAGGTTCTAAATCTACTATCCTCAACTAATCCTGCCCATGCTTCCTATTCTTGAATCCCGGCTGAACCATCAAAATCATCTAAAAATATTGAATATAATTGGGTAAGTTGTCAACAACTTAGTAAGCAGTAAACATATACTAGTATGTAAACATGAACCAGTACATAATGCAAAACTAAACAGATTATCAAATTATCAAAGCGAACTTCAGATACCATTTATTTATAACAACAAAATAAAATCATTTGGCATAAACATAACTCAACAACATAATAACAGAACGAATTCCATGTTTAACCCCCGTGGTAGGATTGTACAAATCTCGGCAGTCAACCGAGCAGAAACAAAATGTGCATTTTTCCCTAATTATCCTTGAAGCCCCAAGCGTGCACACAGAATAGACCACGCAAAAAATCACTTTGTTTCCAAAGTGGGTACACCACAAACAGAGATGCCAATACCAACATTATAACAAAGACCGCAGTTTTACATTCGTGGTAAGGTCGAGACAGGAGCAGAAACAGAAAGTCATGCCATAAGTTTTCAGATGCAACATTTCATATCAAAACAAAGTGCTACACAAATACAGATCACATAATTGTATACAAATTTTAGATTTTAGATTTGCTCTTTCTATATAGTTAAGAACAAAGTGTCAAAAATACTCATGTCTACACCAATCATAACAGAAAATCTTTTAGTACATGTTCAGATAACAAGAAATGTAGAAAAAGATGACCGAGGTTGTTTTCCAACGTTCCATAACAAAATATAAAAGTTTTCACAAAAATCAACCTCAATCAAGGTTCAAGCAAATTCTAGCATAGGAGTACCGCTTAGCTGACTCCCAATGTTATTACCTAAATCTTGAGCATGAACTCTTGTAATATCAACACCTAAAACAGAAAATATTCACTAACATATTAACAATCTACAGAAACAAAAAGCCAATCCAACTAACAGCAACTACATGATTCTAATGGTAGGTTAACGCAAGCCCATAATTAGTAATTATTTTATCACGTACCCATCAAACAAAACAATCACATTTTCAAACTAGCCAACTTACTCTCGACATGTAAATAAGCACAAACAGCCTACAATATCAACCCAAACAACCAATGACTCCCCATGTCACACACAATCCAAACAGGAATCCAAACCACCACAAGTTGCGTTCATCCCCTCCTACGCCCCAACATTACAGTTACAAGATTTTCCAAACATCAACCCCCAACAATTTCACACAATGTTCAAGTTCTACCATTCAAACATAATTCACAAAAACAATCCAGCAACAACCAATCATTCATATCACACATGTAACAGTATAAAATGGACCTAATAATCAAGTTTCATACCTAATCTCATGTGGTGGCCTGTGGAATTCGAGGGCAAGGCAACGCTATCCAGGGACATAACTACTAGGACAATGAGTCAATGACATCAAGAACTGAGTTCGCACATTGTCCAGAACTAGGAGTCTAGGACAATGTGGGGCTAAAGTTGAACAAAGGCATTACCTTGGCGGTACTTCGAATAGAGGCTATACAATACTACTATGTCAACTGGTCATGATGGCGGCACTAACAGATGGGACAATATTTGATTTTGAGAGTGTGAGAACAAATGAGAGACATCAAACAACCGAGGAACCAAGAAGCCAAAATAGAGATCGAAGAGACTCATTGGTGTCGGACAAGAATGACGGCGTTGGCAACGGACCCCACGAACAGAGGAGGCAATGCACTGGGTATTCCATGAAAATATCAATCTCGAGGAAGAGTAAATTCACAGAGAGAGAGAGAGAGAGAGAGGCAAAGAGCCTGACCGGCGTGGTAACCACAGTAGTGTGGAACTGAGACACAAGCTTCGAAAACAAAATCGACACATGGAGGCCTTAATGTACTGGTAATCGAAGGAAGAACACGTAAGTCTCAATGGGAATTGTAACCAACTACAACAAAAAATCAAGGGAGAGAAAAAAGAAAACCTGTAAGGGGTGCGGCACGGAGGAACGGAGGGAAATAGAGCCCATCGTTGCTCAACATAAATCCAGTGAAAGGGTTATTGGCAACCATAAATCATTCTGAACCAAACCGAGGGAGCGGTTATGGAGATGAGGCATATTGTGGGTATGGATTGGAGAGGACGAAAACATGAGTAGTCGAGAGGGAAAGAGAATCACGAAAGAAAAGGAACTGAATAGGGAAGGGAGAAACCATCTACGAAGAAGAGAAGAAAATAGGGAAAAGAAGAAAAACAACATACAAAAACGACGTGGTTTAACAAGCCGGCTGGGCTCCTCTATAGTTTGGGCCTAGGCTTGGGCAGGGGGGTCTGGGTGGTGTTACATTCTCCCCTTTAAAACAAATTCCATCAAGACTCCTATCAAACAAACGTGGGTACTTGACTCACATCTCTTCCTAGACTTTTTCCTACGTCACATTTCGTCGCTAATACTATCAAAAATCACCAGAAATACATATTCCCGTTGATTTTTAAATCGCCGCATATTCGTTGAAATTGTTCGTTTTATTTTTTTATTTTTGGCATAAAATCAGTGAACAACAAATATCTTCACAAATAGTATGTTATTTCTAGATATTAAGTTAGACGCAAATAGTTAAAAATTCACCGAAAATGTATATTCCGTTATCATAGGAAATCATTGAGAAAACGTTTTTGTGGCGGTAGCTATTCGTCGCAAATACTATAAAAATCGCTACAAATAAGTATTTCCAACGATATTTATTTTCGCTGCTAAAAGGTTTTGGGAACTATACAAACTTTTTGCAACCAACATTATTCATCACAATAATCTATTTCCATTGAAAATAGTCATCACAAATAATATTTTCTCGGCGAATTTGGATTCTGACACTAAAAACCTATTTGCGACATACGTTAATCGTCGCAAAAAACTATTTTCGACAAGTAATCTTTTGAAGTCGCCGCAAATAATCTGTTAGGAAAATAAAAAAAACCTGGTGAAACATTTCACTAGTATTCCAAACCTCTTTTGAAGAAGTTAAATCACATAAAACAAATTTACTAAAACAGAAGTCGCCGAAAATGGTCGTTGATAAAAGAAAAAAAGAATGGCGGTACTAAAACATTCTATATAAAAAAAAATACAAATTCACATTATATTTCAACATGCCTTACAAGAACACTGCATCCAATTGACTTTTAATATATACCAATGAAAGAATTTTAGAGAAAATAAAGGACTTTTAATATTTCTTAAGTTGCTTTCTGAGGATGCATCACCAACAAATTTCTGCAAAAGGAACCACTGTTTGTTGTAAAGACTAAAATGCATCGCCAATCAACTCCCCAATTTCCACACACAAAGAAGTCACTAGCTACAAATCAGATTGTAGTGTCAGAACTTCCAACTATATTAGCCTCCAACAAAGTTCAAGCCCATCCAAGATAATGAAAATCATTTATCTTTTCTTGTAAATTAATACACACTCAAAGCATTAGCATTGGATAATGAACAAACACTATAATCACTACAATAAACACTATAATCCCAACAAGGAAACAAGCAAATCAGACCAATGAAACAAATGAGTGAGAGAGGAATATATCTAGCACAAGCTCTTCCACATTAACCTAAACCAAACTGAAAGTTAAAAAAAAAAAAAATCAAATCTAGGGTCCAAATTCTAAGAGCATCTAGGGTCAAATCTTTAAATCATGAGATATTAAACATCTTACCCTGAGGTGTTTTGCCATGTTAGATATCATGCTGGTTTAACTCTTGATAACTTTAATCAAGAGTTTTTTTTTTATAAGTAGCTTTAATCAAACTCATTACATTGTAGATGTACAAATTGATATTCCCTAGAAGAATTAAGGAAAACATGGTAGTAGCAGCTGACCAAGGTTAGTACTATATCAAAAGTGATTACAGTGGCATCCTATCTACTATAATACTTGGTAGGAGAAGGCAATGAGTCCAACCAAAACATTAAAAACTGAAAGATACAAACATTAAAAAAACCAACAGAGCAATATATTGCACACTATAGAGCCTAAACCAGAATCTTGTTTAGGCTCTTAGTAGTTTAAAAGTAAAGTGGTCTTCAATGGCCATCAAACATAGTTTTGTTTGGTTATGTGAAAGAGGACCAAACATGATATCCTTGGCCTCTAATGCCAAGCAGACACTTCTCTTACTTTCTGTCTTCTTTTTTCCTCTCTCCCCTTAGCAAAACAACTCTTCCTATTGATAAGTCAATGAAGGAAAATTGCAGAAGAGAAAACCAATTACCAACACCCAAAGGAGTTATAATAAGTTGATCATCTTCTCTAGTCACAGATGAATCACGTCTCTTGAGTGATTGTTGTGGCCCTGCTAAAGCCATTCTCTTTTCCTTAACAGGAATGTACCACAAGGCCTTCAATCAAACTGCACCATCTATCAGTGAAAAAAGTTTTAAGTCCCGCCTAATGAAAGTATACTGCAAAATAGTCACATTACCAACAACTTCTACAAGCATTGGCTTACTCTTAAGGAAATATTATTTACTTTAAGCGGATTCTAAAGTAAAATACTCCCCTCTAATAACAAAATTCAAGCACACTCTGATTTCTTGCAAAAATAGAGAAGTAAAACCAGTACCTAAAGCAAGCCCTGTTTTTATAAGCCAAAAATTCAGGCTTCCAGTGCAGTGCTTTCATTGAGGAGTCTCAAAAACTTAATCCTAGCATCTTCCTATTGCAGTGCTTTCAGTAAAGTCCAAAAACTTTTTCCATTTTTCAAATTATATATAACGCTTCATACATTAATTAGTACTACTTTATACTTGAATATTATCTATAAAACAGCATACTCTCTCTCTCTCTGGTTTGTTCTACCCAAAAAAAGGCAATCTAGTCATACTCTACTGAGGATCATTCACACGCATGGCTTAATAGTTATTTGAAAAGATAAAAAGATTAGGAAAACCATATTGCAAAAGAGATAGAAAGAAAAATGAAGTATATAAAAGGATTTAAAACTAAAATTCCAACCAGGATTTAGTGCGCTAGCAAATACCAAATCCACCAACTCTACAAAATGTGATTCTGAGCAACTGAACATTGAACAAGAAGCAGTAGCTTACATAGAGAGATTTCAGTTTTGGAAAGATGATTGATTTCAGCCCCAAAGAAAAATGGTAGCTTACATCCTATTAAAGATTTTAGTGGATACATACATATGATGAGTATGACAGCTTACATCCTATTAAGATTTTAGTGGATACATACCGTTAAAAAATGAATAGATAAAATACAAAATTGATGAAAAAGAATAGTGTACATTACAGAAAAAAAAAAAAAAAACAAAAAACAAAAAAGAAAGCATGAACTTAATTGCAGATATATCATTTCTTTCATGTAAATAAACAGATTCAGTACATGTATTCCAGCTTTGTGGCTGCTAAACTACTCGTGCAAATTCTAGTCTAGCTTGCTATTGACAAAAGTTTCATATTTGAATAAATGCAAATTACAAACGAACATAAGGCATATCATACTTTATTTTGAATAACATGATATATTAGAAGTTAGGGGGATATTGTCATTCGATCAGTCTTTGACGATTCATTAGGAAGCTTTTTTTCACCTTTCTTCTTTTTTGCTTATGTATCTTATGAAAAGAAACCATTATGATGAGCACAAGGAATAAACACAAAGAAGAGTTAGTGTCGAATAGAAGAAAGACTTGTATAATCTATAGAGAACAGAACATGCATGAATCATATGGCGCTTAGGGAATTGAAGAAGACACGAAAAATCTTGGCTTATGTCCCATGGCATAATTGGCTAGGCTGTCAACTAACGTATTTCATTCACTGTAAACATTTGGCAAGAGAGTACTATGTACGAATATAAGAACTTGGGGTTACAACCAAGTCCTAAAACAAATGGAAAAAAAACTATATCAGCTAACTATCTATACAACACTGAAAAGTAAACTATATTAATAAAACTTTACAATATAAAACATGATTAAAAAGTACAAAGTATGACTAAACTTTGGCAATCCATGTTATATGATCTAATTTGAATTCTGTCCATGCTAATCTAGGCAAAAGAGAGGTAGCTTGAAAGAAAGCTATGAAACAAGTTTGGTGGTAATTTGGCTAGTGGTAAAGATTTTGGGAGGAAAAGTTTATTATTCTTAATTTTTTTTTTTTTAAAAGCATAAGAAGTAAAATTTTGGAATTTTTTTCAGCTAGATAGCAATCAATTTGTAGACATGAATTAATGCGAAACTGACAGTATTAATTTGAAACCTCATGCAAGCATGCAGCTGCAGGCAATTAGTCATGATCATCAATCATCCTTGGCTATGGAACCCACAACTGCATGCCACAAGCACACAAATTAAAACTGATCTTTAACCTGATCCAATGTAGGACAGTGCAAAACAAATATGAATGTCCACAAAAATCTGAATGTAGTATGGTGCAAATGAAGAATGTAACCATGGGCTTGTATACTCTTGACATATGCAGTAAGTACCTTCAATGATAGAATCAGAAACACCTTCTAAGTTCACATGTTCACATCTAAAATTATCAACATAAATTATGTTTAAAAAGCCTTTAAAAGGGGAAGTTGAAATTGGCCGTTGCAGGGGATGGTAGGTAAATCACCACAACAACATAATAACAAGACTAAGAATAAAATGAAATAACTACAGGAAACAAAGATCACACGCAAGACACAGAAAACCAAATGGTTTAAGTCAAATTGACTATGAGAAGAGAGTAGACTGAAAATAAAAATAAAAAAACCTAAAATCAAGATTACTCTCCAACAAAATGCAATAAAAAATAAAGAAGAATCTAAAATTATCAACAAGACACCATACAACATTACAATCCACTGGTAAAAACCCTAATCCTCAATTTTCATGAAACCCTAATAGAAAATATCTCCCAAACATGCTAAAATTGGTAGTCATTGTATAAAATCAGACTGATAATACAGTATTCATGAAAAACAAACTTAAAAGGACAACTAGAGAGAGAGAGAGAGAAACAGAGAGAGAGAAAGAGAGACGAACGGAGAGAGAGAGAGAAAGAGAGA
>QEOT01006392.1:607171-619290 GCA_003123785.1 Pterocarya stenoptera | reverse complement strand
GGGGGGGGGGGGGGGGGGGGGGGGGGGGGGGAATCAAAAGTTTAGTGTGTTTTGGCGCCCCAGGCTTAATCCCGTCGATCCCGTTGTGACATGTATAATTAAACTTGCGTCGAATTGTTTTCACCGTTAAAAGGAATTAAATCGCTGCAAATACATGACTTTGTAGACTACCGTGTTTAGATTGTAAAAAGATCGCGAAGATTTTATTTTTGTCGGGAAAGCTTATTTATTGCCGTGATTTTATTTGCAACAAATTTTAAATCGCCGTAAAAGGCATTTTCTCTTGATCTTTCTAGTAGTTTGGTCAAAAGCATCAAAATAACAAGCACTGTCCAGTTCACAACTCAGGATGACCTTTCCAAACTCAAAATAACTTTTGACTTGTCAAATGGCAATAAAATCAAACAAAAAGACGTCGACACAAACTAGACTCAAAGCGGAATAAATATTTGTGAAGGTAAATTCGTGAGATAATACATAATAAAAAAAACCTTCAAAATGGCGTACAAAGTGACTCAGGAAAACTTTATAAGAGAACCTATAGGTTTCTCTCTAAGAATAGTGTTGGAAAGGGGTAAAGTGAAAGGAAAATAGACTGGATGCCTTCTTACACAATTGAGGGGTCATAAGAGAGTTGTGAATGACCTTGAGTGATGGTTGTCTCAGCCGAAAATAATGGGCAAAAGCAGCCCATGGTATTGCTGCCTAGAGCTGCCATGTGAGAGTTGGTGAGTGAGGTGGCTTTGGCCTTCAAATCAAGTACAACTTGGGGCTCCTTTGGAGAGTGCTTGGCCAGCTATGGCAGGGGGAAACTTCCTCCACAAGTCTTGCAAAGGTGGCTCAATTCCGAGAGCCTTAATGGGCCTTAACCAAGTGGGCCTCAATTTGGAATTTAAAGATGGTTTGGCTAGGGTTTGGGTTGCTATCAAGCCCAAATCCAATTTTTCTTGGCCCAATAAAATTTTCAAGGTTTAACGGATTGAATAATGATTTCATAACATGAATTTGAGTGGTTAATAGATAGTGGAAGTGATTTAATCAAGTAATTAAACACTAAACTAGAAACCGGATCCATTTAGGATTTGGAAGCAAATTTGGGGTTGAAACCGTTTAGGATTTCAGTTTCAACGAAGTTTTTGTTGTTTCAATTGGATTTTAAGTATTTGGTATTTCAATAGGGTTGAAACCATATTTGGTTTGGCACAAATTGGATGATGGATGGAATAATGTTTTGCTTAGGTGGCATGATCTCAATGCTTGATTTCCTTCACATTTCCATCTTATGGTTCCTTTTGGTACCAAGTGTTCCATACTATTCACCAAGTATGACTAAGATATTGCTAAGTATCCAAATAAAACTTTTCTAACCTAATTTGGACATTCCACATTATGATTTTGAAAACACTGCACTTGGTGCTACTATCGATGTTATTATTCACTCCAGAAAAAGTGAAAATAAACTTTGCATTGTAAAATCTTCAATATACATACTAAATTTAGGGTGCAAGTCATTTATGAAAATTCGACTCCGAAGTCCTCGAAATAAACAAAACGCATTTTCGAACAAGCGTTTCGTTCGAAAACTGAAAATAGGTTTATTGCACCGTAAAATCCTAAATATACAAATGAAACTAATGGCACAGACCGTATTCTATTCTAACACTTCTAGGTACCTCAAATAAATAAAAGTACACTTTCGGCACCATAATGAGTGGCTACACTGACTATACTGACAAACTAAAACCTATGCGATTAAGTCAATTTAAGAAAACTTTCAGGTTTTCAAGAGGTTCTGAGATCCTAAAGAAATTATTCTCTTGAATTTCTGGCGAGCTGTTACATCCTCCCCTCCTAAAAAAAAGATTAAATTGACGCAAGTACTAAAACAAACATACCAACAAAGGAGAAGATCCTGCTCACCAAGCTTATTGTTCATCACTGGATGTATCATCGCTGGTTGGTGTGGGCGAGGGTGAGTCAATGTCCATCACCATAACGTGTTGTGGCAAGTAGTAGAATGGATCATCATACGCATCGTACGCCATGTTACCAAAATGTTAAGGGCTAAAGTGCTGCTCGGCCTCCTCGTCATCGCTATCAGATACATAACCTTCCACGAGCAGTCGTCCTTGGTGAGTAGACGACATAGATGACCCTGGCATCACTTATTCAAGATTGGCGGTTGCGGCGCATTCTTCTGCCGCTTGGTTGGATTCGGCTTCGTCTCGTGCCATCCTTGCTTTGAAGCTATCCCGGGCCATCCAAGTGGTCGGGTGCAGAGACTGGTAACGTTCTTCATGTGGTAACACCTTCCTCTCGTAATGTACCACATTCCTATCTATATCCATAACATGAGTTCAATGGTGCTCCTAGCACTCCATCTTCTTCCAATAGGAGGCTATCTCCCTATTTAGTTCAACAAGTCGCCTCCTATGGCGCTCTTCTCTCATTTCGCGCACTCGTTGTGCGGAAATGGTCAATCTCTTGCAAATCTTTCCTCTCGTGCCATGGATCTACAAAAAGACATAATCATAACGGAGAAAATAATACACAACACACTCTAAACGTGGTCCACAAAATTTCCAAAATGGAAACATATACCTTATTCCGTATCCATGCAAATGAAGTACAACATCGGGCATAAACGATCCCGTACATAAGTGAATCACAAAACATTGGCTGAGCTGAGACCAAAACAAGGCAAGACTGGATTAGATTCCAAACAGTTGTGGGTACTTGGCTCGCATGTCAACTTCTTTCTCCCAAGTCGCTTCCTAAACATTATGTTTTTGCCAAAGTACTTTGACCAATGGAATCTTGTAGTTCCATAACTCTTTTTCTTTCCAGTCAATGATCTGTACCGGCTTCTCTTTGTAGGTTAGGTAAGGCTGACTGCAAAGATATGCTATCAGGATCTACCACTGCTGGTGTCTGATTCCCAAAACTTTTCTTCAATGAGGACATGTGGAATACATTATGAATTCCATGGAACTCAGTTGGTAACTCCAGATGGTACACAACTGCTCCCACTTTCACCACTATCTCATAGGGTCCCACGCATCTCGGACTCAATTTTTCTTTCACTCCAAATCAACTTACTCCTCTCATAGGAGATACCTTCACATAAACCCAATCTCTAACTTCGAATTCTATATTCCCCCTACGGTTATCAGCATAGCTCTTCAGTCGACTTTGTGCCGTTCTCATCCTTTCTCTGATTGTGCGAACTTGGTCCTTTATATCTTGTAAGACTTCTGGTCCAATCACCTTACTCTCTCCTCCTTCATTCCAATACAACGGGGATCTGCACTTTCTACCATACAAGGCTTCATCGGGTGCTATCTGAATGGTGGCCTGGAAACTATTGTTATAAGCAAACTCTACCAAAGGTAGTTGCTTCTCCCAACTTCTTTCATGTTCCATTACACATGGTCTTAGCATATCTTCCAATGTCTGAATCGTCCTCTCTGCTGGTCTGTCTGTTTGTGGATGGTAGGCACTACTGAACTTCAAATTGGTTCCCATCAAATTCTACAAACTCTGCCATAATCAAGACGTAAAACGAGGGTCTCTATTTGACACGATTGTCTTAGGTACTCCATGCAATATGACAATCTCCAATACATAAATTCTTGTCAACCTCTCCAAAGAATCTGTATTCTTTATGGATATGAAGTGAGTGTTTTTTGTTAGACAGTCAACTATCACCCAGATAGTATTATTCCCGGCTGTGCTCCTTGGAAAACCCACTACAAAATCCATCAAGATATCTTCCCACTTCCATTCTGGATTGGTAGTGACTGTAATTCACCTGCCAGCTTCTGATGTTCTGCTTTAACCACTCTGCATGCAGAACACTTATTCACGAATTCTACTACATCCTTCTTCATTCCTTCCCACCAGAAATGTTGCTTAAGAACCTGGTACAACTTCGTACTACCGGGATGAGCGGTGTAAGGTGTGCTGTGAGCTTCCTTTAACACCCTCTCCTTTAACTCTTGATCCACTAGGATGACTCTTTGGTTCTTGTAATACAGAGTCCCATCTCCTCTTCTACTGAAGTCCTTCTGACCTTTCTGATGATTTCCGCAAGCTTGTTGTCCTCCTTCTGACAATCTTTCATTTCCTCCCAATCCAATGGAATGAGCTCTTGGACTGTTGTCAGAACAACTTCCTGACTACGGTCCCTAATCAACAGTTTCCTCATACTGCATAAGAGGAAACTTACTTCCGATGATGGAACAGACAAATCTTCCGTTCTGCTCTTACAACTCAAAGCATCAGCTATCACGTCGGCCTTTCCGGGGTGGTACTTGATGTCACATTGATAGTCACTAATTAGTTCCAGCCATCTCCTCTACCTCATGTTAAGGTTCTTCTACTAAAAACGATACTTGAGGCTTTCCGTGAAAACTTCACACTTTTCACCATACAAGTAGTGTCACTAAATCTTGAGAATAAAAACCACTACAGCTAACTCCAAGTCGTGAGTAGGATAATTCTGCTCATGATCCTTCAGTTGACATGAAGCATAAATGACTACCTTCTTTTCCTGCATCAGCACACATCCGAGTCCTACTTTAGATGCATCGTTTTATGCCACAAAAGGCTTAAGAGGCTTCGGTAGTGTAAGTACCGATGCGGTCGTAAGTCTTTTCTTTAATTCAAGAAAACTCGCTTCACACTTATCATTCCAGATGAACTACTAGTTAGACACCGTTTTATTTAATATTATTGATTTGTAGTCCATAAAAGTTGCTAATTCTTTTTAATTTTTTTATGAAATTTTTTCAAAAGGGGTCGATTGAGCCTCTATCCCTTGGCCCATTGATTTAATACTATCACTTTGGACGTGAGACAATTGACTTGGACATACTGGAGCACCCTCCACCGAACATGCTATATATATTTCATGTTCTTGATTATTTCAACTAGCTCTTTTCAATGCCTAAAACCTAATAGAATAAGAATTCAAAAAATAAATAAAAAATAAAAAGGTATGTTGGTTTTTTTTATGGATAAAATAAAGTACAATAACATGGGGGAGAGGGACCGCAACAACTGTTGGTCATCTTGTTGTTCATAAAAATGACAATGAGAACCTAACGGTTCCATTTAGGCCTGTGCACATGGGCCGACAAACCGATTGGTCCAATTTAATCAATCCGATCTGTCCGACAATATGACGGGTCATTACAAAATCGGTTCCCAACCCGCCTAGTGTCGGTTTGTTCTTCGGGGTGTTAATTTCCACCGACAATAAATTTGTTCTTTAGTTCAGAATCCTAACCCCTATCCCACTTTCCCATCTCTGTCTTCCCCTTTCCTACTTTCCCATCTCTGTCTTCCCTTTCTCATCCTATTCTCCGAGGCCACCACCCACGTCATGACTGCTCGTCGGTCTCTGCATAGCACCACAATTAGATCTGCACAAATCCCCCAAGTATTTTATTTTATTTTTCTAGATTTGTGTATGTTTTTGGATCTCTGGATTTGGGATTGGATTTATATATTTTGAGATTCTGATTTATTAGCATTATTTATTACCACAAATTCCCCAAGTTCTTCAGGGGTTGCAATTTTCCTCGTGTTAACAACCCCGTGCAAAGGATTTCACTGGAGCTGAGGTACATTTGGATAAACATTCTTCTTTGCACGTTCTTTCGACTCCCACTTGAGCACGAAAAAGAATGTTGCAAACATTAGCGGGTCCCATGTTGAAGATCTCCTCTATTCTTCAGATTTCGTAGCATAATTACTTGGTAAATCTTTTTCCGTGTTGACAATTTTCAACCTTCAGTTTTAATAATCACAAGTCAACAGCTTTCTTCCCTATTTCATAAAAAAATACATTTATTAGTTGCAAGAAGCAATTTGGTATTTCAAACCTTTATGTGATATGAACATTTCCAAGTTCAATAAGGATTTCTATACATATATAATCTGCACTAAGCACATACCATATGGGCTTTCAGTTTTCGTGTTATATTTCCTGGTCATACCTACGGGGCAAGTAGGGTCGGGCCAAAAAATCCTTGGGCGGGCCAATGTGCATGCCTAGTTCCATTCCCATTTTTGTCATCTTGTTGTTCATAAAGAAACCACCTTGTTTCAACTATTGAATGAGGACTCTTAAAAATTAAGATAAGCAATGGAACTATTTGAGTTAAGGCATTTGATGAGGATCTCCTCTTCACGAACCATGGGTAAAAGAAGTACTAATTCCTTAAAAAAGAGGCATCTAAACTCATACGAAAGAGTTGAGCGAGTGCGAGGCTCTGAAGGCTCGAGAAGCCACTAGAAGTGTGGCATATGATGAGTTGCAACATTATTTTTTTTTAACTTGAGGTTTGGGGGAGATTTTGGCCTCTCCAACAACCTTGTTGGTTGTTTTTTTTCTTACTTCACATTTATTTTCTTAGTTTTCAGGTTCCTCATGCTTTATATTGTACTTTGCAACTACTATGATTTTTCTCTAGGCTTGCAATTATTGCGTTGTTGTTATAATTACTATTTGGTAAACAATTACTACGCTATCTGCCATTAGCATTAGCCTTGATAAAATATCTGACATCATCTACTACCAGAACACAGCATCTCACATCCCACTACTAAGACATGAACTGTAACGCCCATCCTTGTAGTGGGACTTTTTCTAAAATCATTTTAGAAAGGACAACGAAAATTACTGTTCGATTTAAAACCTTTTACTTCCATACTCAGGGTGCAAGACTCTACGTTATAAAATAAAATATACTTTGAGAATAAAAAAGGTTTACAGTGGAAAACATTAATCTTAAGTAAAAAGGCCTCTCATACGGTTAAAACTCTCGTGCCTAGACTTCTGTGTTTTTCCCTTTGGGCCGTGTCCTTCCTGATGCGTTCTGCTCATTCAGTTCATGTGGGGGGAGGGGCACACATAAAAAATAAAATGAGTTGAATACTCAGTAAACATTACTTCATATCGTTAAAATATAACAACATAGGTTTTCAGTCATGCATTCATCACTCCATACATACTATGCGTACATTCATACATGCATTCCTTTGAAAACATCACTAGGCAGGATTTTTCTTTAAAGAAAAAGGTTTTCGTTTCGTAAAACGTTTCTCTCGTCAGTGCCTTCATTTCTTGAAGAGTGCAATGCATTCATACATTCTTTTCTTATCACTTTTATAGGTCAGTGCAAGTTGTTACGCCCCGCGTGCTGGGGTTAGTGGTCTTTTGGACCTGGATTCGCCCATGGCCACTGGTTGGAATCTCATTCCGTCAGGGTGCAACACTGGGTGCACTACCAAATACTACTTACCCAGCATTGCAATCTGTCCATTCATTCATATGGGTACCCCGTTCCATTCATGTGGCCTTTACTTATTTTCGTACATTCATGCATTCAGTCATTTCTTTCCTTTCAGTCTTTTCATTCCTTTCATTCAGTTCATGTCAGCTCTATGAGAGTAGGGGCATAAGCATCATCTTTTCTTTTTATTTAACAATTCGTTCATGAGAAAAGCATCATTTGAGGGCATGAGCCCAAAAATCATCTTTCATGACATGTCTTTTAGTGGAAAATGCATATGATAGATACTGCGTATAGTCATCCATTCACATGCGTACAATTAATACTTTGGTTGCGTGAAAAGAGGGGCCAAGGAGGGCCATACATACTTATACTTTTAAACACTTAGCATACCTTTTCATAAAACGTCGTTTTCTTTCGTTTCGTAAAGCTTTTTCAAAGGAAAAGTATTTCGTTTTCGTTTTCATTTTTGCATCTTTTAGAAAACTCTAGAAGGGCATGAACATAATACTTACCTGGATTCCATGCTACTTTCATACCATGCAGTCCATTCATGCGCGTGTCAGATGGCAACCTACATTCATACACATAACCTTAGCATCATTCTCTATCTAGTACATAAGCAACTGAACTAGAAATAGAACTACGCTTCACTTGGAACACTCTCCTTCTATCACGTGCCCTTTACTATGTTAAAACCTTCGGGGACCCATGTACGGTCACTACCTCTTCCAAACTCGACATTCTACTTCGAGTGCTTATCCGCTAGGGTGAACCCATGATTCACCTTAGGATTAAGACACTAAGACTTTCATCTTATTCTTCCTATTGACCACATTCCAAAGCATGACTCAGATATACTAAGTCACACATCGCAGTCCTAGACAATACACTCGTCACTACCTTCATGTATCTTAGCTCAATCTAAATCCTCATGCCCATCCATACAAGCCACACGGCTCTAAGCCAACTCTGAGGCTTAAGCACCGTGTAACTATGCTTAAAACAGATTACCCATTACATATGGTGAATCCATTTGGCACATGTGTCTAACCAAATTACACATGTACCTTACCCCTCTTATCACCTAAGATCAACATATAATATGTCGATCACTTGCTTGTATGAACAAGCGCCATACTCCAATACCAACCTTCTTTTAACTCGGCTAGCACGACTCTTCATGCTATCCATCCCTCTTGACAGTTCATCCCAACACTTGACACAACATGACTCTATTCATAACTACGCCTTACGTCACGTTATAGCCTAAGACTATTCCCAAGCTACACCATGACCTTGTCACGTCACCTGACATTTCACTACATCACTTATATGCCAACTCCTAACTCATCATGAGTACGGTCCCTCACGTACTCCTGTCACATCGTGACGCCTCGTCACTTTCCCGCTATGTCACTCTTACACTAATTCCTTACCCATCACAAGCACGACTTCTTGACTGACCATGTCACTCTGTGACGTAGCCCAATCATGCTTTCGCTGCACTACTCTGATACTCTCCTGCCACTTCACACATACTCCCGGCCATATAGCAACACTTGTCATCTCAAACTTCAGGCCACATGTTAACCACTTTGGGACACTGTTCAACAGTTCCCGATACTACCCACCATGCTCTACACTTAACAACTGCGCAACCATCCTTATCTCTGCGACATACCACATGGTGTATTGCTACACCTCGTGGAGTACACTCCACATGTACTCCCTTCACATACGCTATGCCACATCACTACTACGGCATACACGCCATATGGTGCATCACTCCACCAATAACTTCCTGAGCCCTTCCATGGCCAGCCATGACTAGCTAAGCCTTCCCTCCGATTTTCCTAGGGCCTAAGCTCCTCCACGAGCCTCCGTGTCTCTGGCGTGCCACCTCGGCACCACCATGAGGCCACCACCCCAGGACCATGACCTGACCCTCCTATGCTTAGATCCGCACCCCTAGCCACCTCCAGTGGCCAAAACAGCTATTACACTTGGATGACCGCCACCTTGCGTGGTCTTAGCCGCCACCAGTGAACTCCCACCATGTCGGCCACCCTCGCATAGCCTAGATCTAATAGCCAAAATCCTAGATCCAGACCCCAAGTTGGTCCCGTAGCAAGGTCACAGTAGTGACTGCTACCGCCCAAGCTGGTGGCTTCCGATGCCACTGGCCATGCCGTATAGCGAACAATGCACAAGTCAACGCCGATGATGGTATAACCCTCTATCCCTCATTATTTATATTAGATGTTAATTAGTTGACTAGGTTGTAGACTGTGCTTTTAGTATCATGGAGTTCACTGTGTAGTGTGGTGATGTGATGTGTTGTGACGTGAAGTGTTGGGCGTAGTTGGGAAGTGTGTTGTGTAGTGTTGTGGACTATGCTATGAAGTGTGGATGGGCGACGGGACCAACTCGGGGTCTGGATCTAGGATTTTGGCTATTAGATCTAGGCTATGCGAGGGTGGCCGACATGGTGGGAGTTCACGGGTGGCGGCTAACACCACGCAAGGTGGCGGTCATCCAAGTGCAATGGCTGTTTTGGCCACTAGAGGTGGCTAGGGGTGCGGATCTAAGCATAGGAGGGTTAGGTCATTGTCCTGGGGTGGTGGTCTCGTGGTGGTGCTGAGGTGGCACGCCAGAGACACGGAGGCTCGTGGAGGAGCTTGGGCCGTAGGAAAATCGGAGGGAAGGCTTAGCTAGTCGTGGCTGGCCATGGAAGGGCTCAGGAGGTTATTGGTAGAGCTGTGGTGGCTCGGTGGAGAAACCCATGGGTTTCGTGCATGGCCTAGGGAGGAGTTACGACGGCTGGGTCGAGGGGAGGAGGAAGGGGAAGGCTCGGGGGTGCTCGTGGTGGTGTCCTATGATCTGGGTGGCCGCGCACGGTGGTGCTAGGAGCTATGCATGGTGAAACCATGTGTGAGGAGGTGCGGACGTGCGTGGGAGAATGTGGCTGCGTGGTGGAGGCTAGGTTCGGTGGTGGGAGCTCGCCGGCTTATGGGGAGGCCGTTGGTGGAGGCAGTGAGGTTGGGCGGCGCATGGTGCCGCTGGGCTAGGCTGAGGGAGAATCAGGTGAGAGGGAGAGGGTGTTTATGTCGGGCTCAAGGGAGAGGGAGAGGAGAGAGAGAGAGAGAGAGAGAGAGAGAGAGAGAGAGAGAGGAAAGGAAAAGTGAGGGAGAAAGAGAGAGGGCTGGGGTTTTAATCCAAGCCCTTCGTCTTGGGTCTTCAAGACGATCTAACGATGAGCTTTAAATACTGATTTGAAAGTACGTAAACATTAATTTAATTAAAAGCACTGAGAGGAATTAAGATAGAATATTATTTAAACTAAACTTTAGTTTATAAAATAATACTCCTTCATCATTAATAAAATGATGAAGTCTTATTTAATATATTTAAGAGAATAAAACCATTAAATTAATTAAAAATTTTAACATAATTTAAATCTGATAATATTTTAAATAACTGAAATCATTTAATAAAATAATTTTCCACAATTATAATATTTTTGGAGCTCTTCAAAAATGTTATAATTGTCTTATTTAAAATAAGCTTACTCAAATAACAATGGGAATATCCCATTTAAAATACTCATAACTTTAAAACACAAGGCTAGCTTTAAAAATCACATAATATCTTTAAAACACGCCATCGGGGTTTAGCACGCATAGCGAGGCTCGTAGTCAGTAGAGAGAAGGAGCGGACTGCTACATTCTCTCCTCCTTGTAATGAATTCCGTCCTCAAAATTTGCTTACGTCAGAAAGAAGGAAGGAAAAAGCGGGTTGCTACATGAACACAATTAACTAATGGTTGGAGTGAACGACCTAGTGTTTTTTGCATGAAATGATTTTTACATTAGGGTGAAGAATCTAAGAACTCGATGACAAATATTTTTGGGGATATCTCATGACTTCCAAATAGGACATCTCATGAAATGCTGAGGGAGTTCTGCTATGTACAGGGACCTTTGTAGCATAGGAAGGGGACGATGCATTTTTCCACTTAAATCAAATGGAGTGTTTCACATATTACATGGCCCACCCATGTCAAGCATGTGCCAAGTCTCCCATATTTGGGACTGCATAAAGAAATATTATTTTTCAAAATGGAGGCAGCAATAAGGAATGGTTGAAAATATTTTTTTTTTTTTAAGGAAGAGGGATGATACTTGTGAAGCCCAAAATATTCATGTGTGTAGGGGTTTTCTTTAAGTGAAAATTTGAGCCCAAGTGGCTTATTGTGGGTTATTTGTTGGGAGTGATGTGGGCCGAATCAAGGCTGTGAAGGAGGAAGAAATCAAGCCCAGCCCGTGTGCTTTGAGCCCATAAAGCCTCTTACCCCTCAAAACTACGTAGTTTTGGCCAAGAGAGGGTGAAAAACCCTAGCTTCCTTTTCTCCTCCCCTTCTTCTCCTTTAGCACCACACAACCCTTCCTTTTCCTCTTTTTCTTTTTCTTCTTCTTCCTATGCCCGCCACCCGTGACCTACCACACCGCCTCTCATCGCCACCATGCTTCTCCACGCGGTTGTGCCTTCCATCCCCTCTAGCCACCATCGTAGCTCCCTAATCCATGCCATCCGCTCTCTCTCTCTCTCTCTCTCTCTCTCTCTCTCATGGGTTAGTCTGTGCCTCTGCGTGCCACCCACCTCCTCCGGTCTAGCTTAACCACGCGTCAGTCGAGCAACAGTCCCGTCTCAACTGACCACCACCTCCCCTTCCACCAATCCGCACCTCCCACTGCCAACTCGTGCACCACTCATTCTTGTCGCCTACTCACCACCACTTCACACCAAACGTCGCAT
>QEOT01006392.1:523230-600575 GCA_003123785.1 Pterocarya stenoptera | reverse complement strand
TCTAAACATAATGCTCATTCAAACTGTTGTCAGGGATATGTGCTTGGGAACCCAAAGACAGATTCATTTATCGATGACAATTCAAGAATCCCATTTTCCCATAGGTTCACACTCATATCAGATGTACTCTATAGGGTATGCCATCTCCTCATCTTGTTGCATTTTTTCTCTCTTGCATTTCACCTCACATCACCATCTAAATCTTCTTTTAGTTCGTTTTTTATATCACACTGATTCGAATTAAAATGTTCTGTTCTGTAATTTTGTAATCTGCCAAAGAAAGCTGCAATGGTGATTTTGTGAATGTAAATGATAGGAACGTAGCATGCCTGTCAGATATTCAAGCCATCGATGAGGTCAGAGTCTGCCAATGCCATCTCTTGATATGCCTAGATATGTACTCTTACCACTATTAACTACCCTAAGCAACAAGGCCATTCTGAACCTTTTATGTTTCTTCAAATCAACACCATGCAAGTTTTGGAGCCCAATTGTCAAGTTGCATCTCCAAAATCATCCATTAAATTTTAACGGGCCAAAAATTAAAGCTATGGACCAATGGGCCTAACTAAAATTCTAAGCCGACCTCGATAGCTATAAATGGATACATATGGATATATTTACTTTATATTTCAGACATTCGCCCCAATTCCCCTTCTTTTTTTTTTTAATCACAAAATCATTGCTAGATTACGTGTTGAGGGTTGTAACATTTATAAATTAAATTGTTTCAAAAATCAGTGAGTAGTATTTTTTTAGCAAAATGTGTTAGAATTTCGATAATCAAATTGATTACGGTGGATTGCTATGAGTAAAATATGTTGATTTATTAGTGAGGTCCGAACTGATTTGAAACCAACTAGGCAACGACTAACGAGAGAGAACATGATATCAGTAATCTAATTATTTAATGATATGTGCTCCGTCTGGTCCCTGGGTGGGGTTTTTTCATTCCGAGCTGGGTCAAACCGACCGAACTACAAATATATATTTTTAAGTATTTTTTTATAAATTATAAATATTATTTTATATAGTAGTTATATAAGCGAATTATATAATTTTTATCTAATCTATGACTATTGACAATATAAAATGTTAAATATATAATTATTAATTAACTAATATATAATTTTGAATTTTGATAACTTGAACAACTTTTTAGGCTATTTTTAAGTAAAAATTGTGCAAATAAAATTAAATAGTTATTTATTCAAAATTATAAACATTGTGGACTTTTTTTTTTTTTGTATACAAATAGGCCGAAAATACACATTACGGAGTTTTTTGTGTACTTGAAGAATAATGAACTTTTTTATATGATTGAGCCCCGATTTGAAAATAGCTCGGACCAATATGGATCGATTGGAATGATAGCTAACGGTCCAGTCCGGTCTACTTTGTCCATCATCTTCCCAGAATCGGACCCGACTGATTTACACTCATAGTAATAAAATAGTAATAAAACAACTCTAAGTATGACATTACCCCTCGCGACAAGGATCAGGAACTTGTTTTTCGTTTTTTTTTTTTTTTCACCGTTTTATTGCATGCATGATTACCATAAAAAGTCTGGTCATGCTTCACATGAAGAGTATAGAATAATATACTTGGAAAGGGACCAGAAACTATGGTTTGGTATAATATTAACGCAAAGCTATTTCACCAATGTGTGTTATCCAACGTACCTAATAATAGGCTAATATGAAGGTCCTACCAGCTATTATCGAGATACGCTATGGTGACACGTGGCATTCTATTATTGGTCCAGTTGACATCCAAAAATAAAAAATATAATTGTTACACTTAAATTTTTAAAAGTTCTAACGAATCCAATTGTGCAATTCTTTATGTGTAATTATTATCCTAATTACCTCAATTTAAATCAACAAATTCCGGAATTCCATAATCCGTTAAATAAAATATTTAGCTCCATAACTTATGAAAAATCCAATCAATCTCAATTGAAATTTTCTTAATTTTAGCCTATTCCTAAACAAAAAATCTTTACAACCTCCTACTATTCACTCACACTTCACACTCTATATTTTGTTTTTAATTTTTTTCTTGTAGCAAATATTTTTTATATGAATAGTGAATAGAAAATTTGAAATAATTTAAAAAGAATAAAATCAAAAAAATATTTTAAAAAAATATTAAAAATTTTAAAAAATATAGAGTATGGAGTGAGGTGGAGGTAATTAGTTAGCAAAACCCATTCCTAAATCATCCATTAAATTTTAACGGGCCAAAAATTAAAACTATGGACCTATGGGCCCAACTAAAATTCTAAGCCAACCTCAATAGCTCTATATCGATACATATGGATATTTACTATACATTTCAGTTTTTCGCCCCAATCTCCATTTTTTTAAAATAAATATAATTCATTTATGTATATATCATGTTTGCGCATGTGTTCAGGGGAAACTAAATCACATATTTTATTCTAAGTTAATTTAGAATGCTGATTATTATTGGTGAATTTATATTAATATTGTGGCACTTTTGTATGGACCGTTACAATTTGAGGCACTAAAGTCGACTAATATATAGCATTAATTACGTTTTATTTTCTCAACTACTCTGCCATATTATTTAGGGCAATGCTAATTGTACCAAAAAGAAAAACTTACATATCCAGCGACATTCTCGTCTATACATCACTTTCATTTAAAAAATATATAAAAAAAAATTATGTAAAAAGTGACGTAGATCTGTAAATTTTTTGTGATACATTTAACATTTTCCTATTATTGAACAATAAAAATTACTAATATTATCTACTACATGCTTTGGTTATACAATACTTCTGAATAATATATTATTGAAGCTACCACAGAGATCAAGAGGATTGAACATTACGTATTAATGTATCATGAGCACTTCCAATGGTTAATCTATATATTTTTTTTTTTCTGAAAAACTAATTACACCCTACTTTTCCTATTTTAACTAACTAGTTTTTAAGAGTAGCACTACCATTCAACAACTTATCTAAAATTTTTATCTATTTAATTTAAAAATTAAATGAATGAAAAAAAGTAGAGAGAAAATAATAAAAAGAGATAGATGAAAGAAGTGAGAGAGAGAGAGAGAGAAGAGAGAGATGTAAAACCTTTATACATGGATGAATAGCATCAAACTATATTTAGATTGATACTTATTTTGAGGGCACTGCATAGTTTACTACGACAAGCGAATAGAAAAATTATGACCTATAGTTCGGTCGTACAAAGTCTTCTCTTAAAAAAGAAAATGAATAGAAAGAGATAGTTCAATTTTAGATTGATACTTATTCATCTGATTGAATTGACGATGAAGCTTGATTTGAATTAACTCTATCACCCTTTATCTCTCTCTTTAGTGATGGTTGGAGAGGCTTGAGAGGAACTTGTAAGCATTCAACATCTCCTTCAAGCATTTTGACCACTTTGTTCATTGATGGACGATCGCTAGGCGTCAATTGTATGCACCATAATGCGACTATCAACATCTTCTTACATATTTTCCTTTCATCTTCAGTAGCATCTTGTATTTCTATATTCTTTCCATCGTGGAATTGATCATATATCCAAGTAGGGAAGTAAATTTGGCTTAAATGTTCTGTAGATGCATTCAAGTTCTTTCTTCTACTCACCATTTCCATCAATAGCATTCCAAAGCTATAGACATCAGCTTTGTATGAAACACCTCCAATATTTTTGTAAAGCATTTCAGGAGCCATGTATCCAAACGTTCCTCTTGCACGAGTCAAAGGAACAATACTATCTTCCACCGGGTACAATTTCGCTAAGCCAAAATCTGAAACTTTCGGTTTCAAATTCTCATCAAGAAGAATGTTGTGAGGCTTAATGTCGAAATGTAAAATTTGCATGTCACATCCTTGATGTAAATACTCAATCCCGCGAGCCACTCCTAAAGCAATATCATATGTTTTCTCATAGTTGAGGATATTTGCCTCTGATGAAAAAATGTGTTTGTTTAGAGATCCATTAGGCATGAACTCATATATAAGGGCACGCTTTGAACCATGAACACAAAAACCGATGAGTTGCACTACATTCACATGATGGATCCTTCCAATAGTTGCCACTTCATTGATAAAATCTTGCCCATTTGCTTTGGACTGGCTTAACATCTTTACTGCTACAAGACGTCCACTTCGAAGTGTTCCTTTAAATACNATCCAATTGTTGCACTACCAATATTACTCCCTTTCAAAATTCTTGTGGTTTGGCATCAATGTTTATTTTTAATGTTAATTTAATAATGTTGTCTAATATTTCTTGCACTAACTAAAGGAGAGAGATACAGATTCTTACCGAGTAGGGATCCAATTACTATTAAAGCTTCCTGAGCTGTTAATTAATTAAAAAAATTAATCTCCATTAAAAGTTAGCCAAGAAATGAAGTAAAAGAATTAATATGCAAGCATGCATGCATAGAATGGATTCATCGTTACTGAGAGAAAAAAAAATGGTATAATATTAGTCCAACAGTACTTTGAGATCCACTATAGAAAAATACGCATAATTAAATGCTGGGGAGTCATACTTCTTATAATAGCTTAGCTTAATTGTGTTATTACCAAACAAAACCCATCCAATTATATATAATACATCTGATATCTTTCTGAGATAGAAAACTCACCATAAAATTCTGAATATGCTAGGGTTGGTATACCTTCTGCAGGTTTGACAAAAAAGAAAGTTTCACGTCATGAGCATCTGAATTCAATCATTAACAATCAGGCCATTATAATATTATTTGTAATCCTAATATATATCACTATAAGAATAATTATTTGTGACGAAGATAGATTCATTTTAATAAGAAATAGTCATTTTTCATAGGAAATAAATGATAATAAATTGATGAGAAGAGGTACATTAATTACTTGCTAAAATCTTAGTTTGAAATTTGAGTGTAGTCTTTGTATTAATTGATTAATTGTCATGAGGTGATAAAAGTGGCAATAGTGATGCAGTGACTGACAACTAAAATATCAAATCTAGAGATTTGGTCAACAATGGGTTGATAATAAAATATTGTGAAAGTGAAATATTGTTATTATTTTGGGATTTGAAAATTTTGGATTGTTTATTATATTTTGTGTGAAAATTTGAAAAAATTATAAGGATTAAATAAGATAAGATTAGTTGAGATTTATTCTGAATCCAAACAGGGCCTGAGCCAACAATGGGCTACATATGACCTTGATCAACTATATAACTAAAATTAAAAGACTAAAAATAGGACTGAGACTTCAAACAATACTCAAAGCAAACAAGAATCTAATAAAAAAAAAACTTACGCTAATAAAGGTATTCAAAATACATGGATTTGAAATGAAACATAGCTGAATAATGATGAAAATTTTGTGAGAGGTAAAGATGGCAGAAGAACTTTGAGTTCTTTCTTCTACAATCGTTCCTCCCTTTTAGTTATTTATTTTTTGTTAGCCAGAATTTGAGTTATTTCAATCATGGACCTAAGAGTCATCAGTACTAGATAAGGTAGAACACTTCTAAGTTATGTTCGAATTAAATACATGGCGAGTTAAATATACTCGAAAACGTAGGTGATTTTAATAATATTATTTCAAAATTTTCCCTCTTGAAATGAGTGCCAAAAGAAAAAAATTGACACTAAGGGCATATTTGAGTATAAGAATGTGAGATGAGAATTATGTTAAAAGTAGTGAAATAGTTTGTGAAATATAGTAAAATGGTATGAGCTAAGATGTTTTATTAGATTTTGGGAAATAAAAGAGAAAAAATTGAATAAAATTATTATGAAATTAAAAAAATATATATTATTTTTGTTTTGAAGTTTGAAAAAGTTGTATTGTTTTGTATTTTATTTGGAAGTTTGAAAAAATTGTAATAATTAGATAATGATTAGACGAAAAAGTTGAAGATTTAAAATTAAAAAGTGTTTTGTGTTGAAAAAGAAATTATAAGAAATTTTGAGATGAAATGAGATAGTATCAAATAATTTCACTTCCCAAACATGGACTAATACAAATAGAAGAACAAATATATATTAACAATTATTAAATAATTTTAAAGTATAGACAAATATTGCCCCAATTTATTATAAGAAATTATGTCAACAAGTTTTAACATGAATGTGTGTCAGTGTAAGGATGAGAGTACTTAATAATTTGTCCATTAGTTATTTCATTAATGGTATGTATGTTTCACCTATATATGGCATTCTATTATACATTTCGAGGATTTAGAAGAGGAAGTGGAGTTTATTTGTAGTATCCCTATGAGTAGATGGGGAGCAGTGGATAAAAAAGTATAGAGATGCTCAAATGATGGCAAATTCCCATTAAGAATGCTTACCACCTGGAGCATAAAAGAATGAGATGAAAGGCAGGAGAATCCTCAAAAGGTGTCTGTGAATAGAAAGAATGGAATCTCATATGGGGACTTAATGTACAAGGATCTGTCAAACACTTTGTGTGGAAGGCCTGTCTCGACCTGCTACCTACAAAGGACAACTTAGCTAAGAAACAGATTTTAAATTCTAGTTTGTACCCAATTTGTGAGCTGGAATCTGAAACAACCATGCATGCCCTTTGGAGTTGCCCTGCAACCTTGAATGTCTAGGCTAAATCCGAAAGTCCTGTCTATAAGTGGAGTAGCTATGAGTCAAACTTCATGGAGTTATGGAAAAAACTTAATGTGTAGCTAGGAATGGAGGAGGTGGAGATGGTAGCTTGTACTTTGAGGAAGATATGGCTAAGGAATTCATGGATGTTTGACAAAAAATTTGTAGAACCAAGGAGTGTCCTAAAATTTTCCAAAGAGAGACTAAATGAATTCATCATAACACAAGATTATCATCAGAAGACACAGATGTCGGGGGGCACAAGCAAAAGGGAAGTTAAATGGGAAAAGTCATTTAATTTGTGTGTAAAAACAAATTGGGATGTAGCAGTGGATGTGTCTCAAAAAAGTGGGTTTTGGTGTTGTTATTAGAGACTCTAATGGTGAGGTATTGGTTTGTCCGAACTGTATTGTGGATCATGCGCAGAAACCTATAATTGCAAAATTTTTGGCTTGAAGGAGAGCATGATACTTAAGTCCAGAGTTAGGCCTGTCAAAGGTAATCTTGGAAGGGGACTCTAAGGTGATTGTGAAGGCTTCTAATAGTGAAGAATAAATATGGGCAGATTATGAGAATATTGTTGAAGACGTGAGACTGTTGTCAGTTGATAGATTGGATTGGATTGTTAGATTTGTGTATAGAGAAGCTAATAACATAGCTCATAAACTAGCAAAATAAGCACTTATGTATTATAAGGAAAGGGTATGGAATATTGTGGATAGTCGCATAGAGATAGTTAGTGATATACAAAAGGAAAAATATTGTAATGACTCATTTTCTTTGAAACAGCAATAAAGGAGGTACATTTGACTTCAAAAAAAAAAAAAAGATACCCTTTTAACTTGTTTATCATTGAGGCGAGCTACGCACTTGAAACCAAATCTAAGTTTAAGAAAAGTAGGGAGTTAAAGATTCTTTCATGGGCAATCAACTACGATGCTAAGGGAGGTAGCTCAAGTCGAGGGAAGGCTAAAGGGAGGGCTTTGTGATGTTCGGGTTGAGGATTAGTTTTATAGAATCTAGGGGATGGGGTCGGGTAGGTGTAATGATAGTTTTCCAATTCGGGTTTGGTGTATTTTGGGTAGGTTTTCATTGCCTTTTGGGTCATTGTGGGCTTTCCTGTATGGGCTAGGTGTTTTTCTTGTATACGTCCAGTGTACTTGGTTATTCCTATTGATATATATATAATATTATTACTTATAAAAAAAAACATGTTTATCATGGCATCAAAGCCACCCTTTTCCTAGTGCTTAGAAAGTCTCATACACAATGTGTTATTTGGTATTATTTTCCATTCACCATATGTCCTCCAAAGACTTTCTAAGCACTTAATAGATTGTTGTCCTCTCTCTCATCATCAATCACATACATTGGTTGGCTTTCATGCACTGTACGACCTGTATACTCATCGTATTTGCACAAACTGCCACCACAGATTGATTCCTTGAACTATGGTCAATTTTTTGATGCAAAGAGCACTATGTTCTTGTCAAACATGCACCCCCACTTGCCGTCACAAGTTCCAACGCCCACTCCGAATGCCCCTCTCTCCCAACCCCAACAACTATCTTTGTCAGTTCAATTCCCTCTCAATCATTGTTCTCTATTTCTATCTCTCTCCCCATTTCTCTCGCTTCACTCTTTCTCTTCTCCCCCTTGTGTTGTAGCCCATTGTGTACTGTTGCTGCTAAGGCCTTACTCCATAGGTCACACCGCTACAATCCTTTGTTGTTGCCAGTTTCTGCTCGTCATGTTGGTAAGTTTCTATTCGTCCTAGTATCTCTTGCTTCTCTCTCTCCATCTGCAACTCTCACTCACTCTCTCGGTCTTGCTTTCCAACCGTCTCCCATCTCTCTCTTTGTTGCGTTGCAGTGTTGCAGCAGCCACCCCACCAGACACCATGACAGTCAAGCTGCTTACACCTCAAACACCACTCTTTGCCTCACGCCTCAGTCCCATGCTGTTTCGCTCACTATCCTTGCTGCCACTAGTGTTCCTCCCGACCATGAGCACGCTGCTAGTAAGCCCCTTGACCCCTTCTCATCTCTCTCTCTCTCTCTCTCTCTCTCTCTCTCTCTCTCTCTCTCTATGCCCGTCCCTCTCTCATCTCCCTGTTTTGTGTTGCAACCCATAACTGCCACCGCCCAAGCCTTGCACCACAACCAAGTTGCCATCGTATTGCCGTTGTGACCAGTGGAGTCCCCTGCACCACATGCTCAGCTGCTCCCCACCACTCCATTTTTGTTGCACTTCTCCATCACCAAATCCAGTTGACCACTATTCAAGGTCGGTAAGACACTCCTTTACTTTATATGTTAAGACTGTGGCTAACTTGTTTTGTGGAGAGATAGGACAATTTTAGGAACTTTTTGGAGTTTGAGTTGCATTGCTCAATGGATTAATGGCTTGGTTGTTATAATGTTTCAATGAGGTTGGATAGAATTTGGTTGTTGACTTGGAGATGGAAGTAAGCGGGTTGGGATGAAGTATTACATGAGCAATTTTGGAGTACTTGTGAGTCGATTGGTATAAAAACATGGTTTTGAAATTTGGTTGGTTGGGTGCATTACTGCCAAATTGTGAAAAATGAATTTTCTATAAGGAGGTTTGACTTGTTATACCAGTGTGGAAGTTGGGTCATTAGGTCACGAGATAGAAAGTTCGGATTTTGGAGTTAGCACATTATGTCTTATTGTAGATGTGCTAGTTAAATTCTATTAACTTAAAGATTTTACTAATTTTGTTTAGGTATTGATTGGTTTTAGTTCTATTATGTTGTGAGACAAGTCAGTTGTGTTAAAAAGTCCAGGTAAGCAGTGCTCCTATACTAAATGTTGCCTAAAACTAATTAATGTTGGTTTTGTGAAAAACTTGCATATTTTGTCTTGAAAGCAGCCTTGGTTATTATCTATAATACTAGCCCCTGTATCTGAACATTTAAACTTGACATTTTATAATGATTGGTGTTGACATGAGCAATTTTTGTACTCTGTTTCTCTATTGCATAAAATCTTAATATGAAATCTGAAATGTTGATCCAGTTATATGATATTATTTTATCCGTGTAATATTTTTGTTATTGCATTATATCTGTAGACCTTGAGGCATGAGATTTTGTTCTGCTCTGATTTTTGGCTTTACCAAAGTATAAAATAGTGGTCTCTGTTTTGAGTGCAATCACTTTGGTGACAAATTGATTTTTGTTCTGCTTGGCTATCCATAGAATGTAAAACTATACCACATGGGTAAACATAGCCTCTGTTTTGAGTGCACTCACTTTGGTAACAAAATAGTAATATATTTTCTACTTGGCTAACAACAAATATGCACAACTCTACCATGGGGTAAAGATGGCCTCTATTTCTATTTCGGATGTTGTTTGAGTAGGCATGTTCCTAAGGTCTTTTGGATATATTATTATTATAATAAAATGCCTTTGAAAATAAAACTGTCATATATTTTAGAATTGTCTGTTTATACATTCTTTAAGAAAGACTTTGCTAGTGTTTAGTATAGTTTACTTAGAAGAATTTTGAGATATTTGATTTTGGAGAGCTTTTTGTATTTAAGTTTTTATTATAGCGGGTTTCAGGTTAAAAGGTTCACTTTTTAGAGGTGGGGCCAACTTGTTTTTCTAAAAATAGTGTAGGGATTGCACTTCCTATGTCAGTAGAAATAATTTAATGTATATCATATATAATATATATATATACATACATACATATGCCTGTGTATGTAATTGATATACTTTATCTTATCTGCAAGTTCAAACTATTTTCATGTTTCATATCTAATGATGGGTTAAAAGATGAAAGAAGACAAATAGATCAATTAATGAGATATAAATTCTTACCGATGGCATCTGGTAATCCAGTATAAGAAACTGCAGCACAAGCAGAAAAGAAATAAAGGTAAGTGATCAGTTAATTTATATAGAAAGTGATTTAAACAAAACTGTATAAACAAATCTATCCACTTATGTTAATTTGTCGCTTCTCATATTCATATGTGTATAAACAAATCTACACAATGATCGATTAATGTAAATAAATAAGTAAATCTCGTACGCTCATTTGTAAAACTAGTATTAATTTTCAAGTAAATCTCGTACAATACATGTTCTTTGGGAGCGTGTAGCAGCAAAGGATCTGTAGTGTCTTCATTCAAAGAAAATTCAATAAAGTTCTTTGACAGCAGCTTGTTTTAAGGATTTATTAGTTGCTATGTATAGTATTGCTGATCATGAAGAACGGAGGGATGAAATAGTTGTGACAACAAGTAGACTAGTCTGGCATAGAAGGAGTGATTTTATTTTCAACTACAATTTTTGGTAGTGAGTTGAGATTAAAAAGCATTATCTTGAAAGGTGACTCTCTCCAGGTTATGAATAGCATCAAGCAATTTGATCAATGATTTAGAAGAGAAGCCAATGTTGAGATGGAGGATTGTCCATCTTGTGTTCTTTCCCTCCTTTGATGGAGTTTTATTAATAAATATAATATTGATGTTCATTCTCAAGAAAAAAAAGAAAAAGAAAAAAACATCTTATGGGGATTGAAAACTCACCTACACGTGCGACCAGTTCTCGTAAGAAAGTAACCCAAGTAGTTGTAGTTCCTGCATGTTTTGACAAAACAAAAAAAAAAAAGAGAAGAGGAAAAAATGGGATCACATAATTAGCATCTGGAATCTTCAATTAAAAATCAGGTCATTATAATTCTGCAAAAATAGCCCCCATTTTATATCCCCTGTAAATGGGTATTGTACTAAGAAGTTTCATCTTAAATTACGTTCAATAATTTTAGAAGATCACAAGAATGTTTGATCAGTTGGAGTGGGCCGAAATCCAAGAATTCAGTCAAGTCAACATAATGAGGAGATAGATCGATCAGCATATAATAAATATATCTCATTAGAATTCTGATCTCAAATTTATTAATTACTCACCCCATCGTGAGCAAAAAGGTTGCGTTCCGTACCCATGGGTGGCGCAACTATTGCGGCAGCTTCCACAATAAATCCCGTACTGCCATGAAAGCTTAAATCCATAAGAGAATACATTGCGGATGTCTGTACAAGAATTAATATTAGGATGCTCAGAAGAAATTTTTCCTGACCACGAAGCCAGAGACATTTGCTCTATTGTGCACGACTCCTCGACATCCATCACGTTAGGTCCATTCGCATAGCTACTAGCATATAAGTACCGTTTGGAATCTTGAGAAAAAGAGGAGTTGGAAGAAAACCCAGATCCCTTATTGATATTAGAACAATTCGTAGAAATAGGATGTTCCGAATAGAAAGTGGAAGCCGAAGTCACTGTCTTTTCACAGTGCAAAATAACCACAACTCTTGAAAATGGACTCCAATCCGACCAACTGAAATTACCGTAGTTGAGAAAATAACGAGGGATGAAAGAGTAATTATCCTCCTGAATACCTGAGTCGACAATTCGGATTGTGTATTTGTTGTAATTGATATGTCTTACGTAGTATTTACTACCATTTAGAGATAACAACGTGTGGTTGTTGTCATCACATGAGAGCTCATACCTTTGATCTCCGCAGTTTGGTGGATCGCCTTTTAGTCGAAACGGATAGCTGATGTTGGAGATATTGCCACAGGAAGAAGGAGGACAGTAGTGATCAGTATTATTAAGACTAGAAGCTGGAGGAACAAGGATTAGGACCAGAACAGTAGTTATAAGGACCCTGAGTTCAGCAGGGAAAGCCATTCCTCTTTCCATCAACAGAGAGAGCCAGAGATCAGGGTGATCAGAGAAAGAGATCAGAGGATTAGAAGAGAGGATTATTCTTAAGACTAGAAGCTGGAAGAACAAGGAGGCTGAGTCCAGCGGGGAAAGCCATTCCTCTTTCCATCAACAGAGAGGAGCCAGAGGTCCCAGTCTCCAGAGATAAGAGAGATCAGAGAAGGGAGAGTGGCTTAGACGCTTAGGCGAGATTTGGGCGTGGTATAATGATGCAGATATAGGGGTAGCTACACGAAAAGTTCACAAGAAATAGAATTGCATGGGTTGACTGACTCAATTAACTGTGAGAGATGAAGTCAAAGTTATTATGGCAGTGCCAGTGGTTTGTCGGCCAACTTGTTCTCTACGAAATTATATAGATTGCGACTACTCATGATATTAAAGTCCAAGGAAGATTCCCCATGCGGAGGAATTAACAACGCAATAAATAATTCGCTTTTAAATGAATTTGACGCTTTAATTTTGTTATAGACCTTTTGGGATAAAATTATTTTCGGGGTTGGATGAAATAATAAATTTTTGGATTTGAAAATTCCGTCCTAGAAGGTAATTTTGTTGGAGTGGCTCTGGCCAAACATGCAGTTTATCTTCGTAGTTTTACATTCAGGGGCGGCTCAGAAATGTATATATATTCAAGATTACTGGCCATTCCTTCCTGATCATTTTTTTATCAGTTAATTAATTACGTCTCTTGCGAAGCAAACTTGATCATCTCAACTTGAATAAAACTGATACAAATCCCATATATACACCAATCTTTGCGTAGCAATTTTTTATATATTTTTTTAAGATAAAACAAACTCGATTGATTCATAATGGAACATTATAATTTTGACTTGAGACATATATATGGCTGTAAATGAACCAGTCAACTCGATAGCCCGCTCGGTACTCGGTCGGTTAAACTCGAATCTAACTCGACTCGTGAAAAAAAAAAAACTCGTTCGTGAAAGCAGATAGCCGCTCGATTAATAAATGATACATACCTGACAAAACTCGACTCGACTCGGTTAAGGCTCGCTCGTTTATGCTCGAATTGACTCGTTAGCTCGACTCGATTAAAACTCATTCATATATTGATAAATATATACATACATCTATGTATATATACATATATATATATATATGTATTAGCTAATAATATAAGCATACTACTTTTATAATTAAATATATAATATGTAATCTAATTACTTATGTCTATATAGTGAATATACTTTATAGGTATATTTTATAATTTGTATAATAATTAATCGATAAAATTTAATAATTTTATATACTAGTATGTGGAAACCATATATGAAATAGATATATGCTATCATATTAAGTGTATGTATTAATAATATATGTAGGCTAATATATTGTTATTTTGGATAAATATCAACTAGTTAGATATTTTAATTATTTATAAATTTTTAAGTTTTTATAATTCAATAGAAGTATACTTGTTAGTTGTATAAATTTAATATTAGGTCTTTTATTTTATTTATTTATTTTATTAATTATTAAATCTTATTAAAAAAAAAAAAACAATTCGAGCTTGGCTCGACTCAAACTCGTTTGTGGGACGAGCTCGAACTCAAGCTCGAGTTAAGAATTTATCTTATCGAATCGAACTCGAACAAAGAATTAAAAAAAATCTCGAGTTCGAGTTAAAAGTTTATCTTATCGAGTAGAGCCGAGCTCCGCAAGCCAAAGCTCGGCTTGGTTCGGCTCGGCTCGATTACAGTCCTAGACATATAGAATACAAGCCAACTACTGTTTTAACGTTCTCCAATATACAAATTTCTTTGTGACTGATATGATTTAGTCCATTGCTATAATTCTCCACAGACAAACCATCTGAGTAACAACACTCTGTCCTAAAACAGATTTAACAAATCCAACATTCTATCTTTAAGACAAAATGAAACATAAGCCCGCGTTGATCAAGAGAAGCTCACAAGAATATAATTGCATGCAGGGTTGACGGAGTCAATTGTGAATACTGTGAGGTACGAGCTGGCAAAATTATAATTGGTATTCCCACTCATATTGTATCTTCACTATTATCCTCAATCATGCTTTGTCGGCCACCTTTTCTACGAAATCATGCCTTGTCAAAATTATACTGATGCTGATAAGTTTATTATTATCTTACCATCCATTTATTATTTTAGCGTATTTATAAATTTTTTTTATTTTATTATTTTATTATAAATATTTTTTTAACATTCTTAATTATTAAAAAAATTAAAAAAAAGTACAACTTCACTAATAATTATTTTCTTAATTATTAAATAAAAAAATTAAAAAAAGAAGTAAAAAGAATAGTAAAATTGAGACTACTGTCTTTCTTTTGACTTTTTGGCATGGTGAAGCATCCAAGAAAATGTTTGCATATGCATAAAGATCATGATGTCGATTAGCCCCACTTCGCACTGTGTAATTAAGAATAGATAATACTATATATGAGAGAGCCTTTCTTTTCTCGTGTCTTTCATATCGTTCTCTCAACAGCCTTTCGATAGTGGCCGGCATGATGAGCACTTATCTCTTGAAAGAAAAGTTAAAACCCAACTGCATGTTTGAGTTCAACAAGATATTTAGTAAAACAATATAACCAATATAATGACTGAACCTTGTGTACTTGGTGTTGGAATATAAAATAATTACAGGTTTGAAAAGTACCGCAAACATGATGATCCTGATCTCGATCGCAGTTCACAATAACGACGCCTTTTGATATATGTATGAATTGGGTCATTCATGATGCGTTCCACTTTTTCTCATCTGTGGTGTTATGAGGATGTTATGATCAGTTCATAGCGTGAAGTGGGAAGTCGATGCGAAGATGGAAGGAAGATATAAGCAGTCGTCTGTTAGTTAATTGTTAGTTAGTCATATGATACTCACGTGTCTCTTTAAGGGCTCAATGTACTTTTATATCCTCATTTACTTATTAAGGATTACTATAATGCCCTTACATGTAACGGTCACACTAACCGTCGTAGTTTTTTATAAATACTAAAGTCTTTTCCTTTGTATGGTATTGAAAAAGTTTAATAAAGAATTATTGGAGGTTTTTGATCTCTCAAAGATCAGTGGTTTATTTTTTGTGTTTGTTCTCTAGTCTGTTGCTACAATTGGCATTAGACCCCTTCGCAATTCTGGGCAAGATTTTTTTTCGCAATGGCAGAAGGCACACGGTTTAAAGACTTAGAGAAGATGGTTCTTGGGTTGAAGCAACATCAAGAACTGTAAGAGAAGAGAGTTGCAGATCATCAAAGTGCTCTGGAGGGTCTGAATTCAAAGATGGATCTTTTGTTGGAAGTTGTGAATGGAGGAAGAAATGCTCGAAATAGGAATGGCAAGAATGGTGATGGGGTTCAATCTGAAAACTTGACTATGACTTCTGGAATGCAGTTTCGAAGTATTAAGTTGGATTTCCCAAGATTTGATAGGGACAACCCAATTGGATGGCTCTATAAAACAAATCATTATTTTGCCTTACATCCCATTCTAGATGGACAGAAGATATTGATGGCCTCATTCTATATGGATGGGAATGCATTAGTCTAATTTCAAGATCCTGAAGAAACTGGTTCTTTCACCAATTGAAATTCTTTTGTTGAATTAGTTCAGTTAAGGTTTGGAAGCTCTTCTTATAATGACCCTATGGAGGCAATTACAAGGTTGAGACAGACTTCTACAATTGGTGCATACAAGACTCAGTTTAAAGTCCTTTCAAATAGATTGAAAGGTTTGTCTGAAAATTATAAGCTCTCTTGTTTCTTAAGTGGCCTTAGAGACGAGATACTATTGCTTGTGAGAATGTTGCACCCTAAAACTTTGAATACTGCCTTTGAAAGTACTAGGGGAAACAACAGATTCCTGTCTTCTTTTGTTTCTGTTCCAAGGGAGGGCAACAATTCAGTTCTTGGTAATTCTGTGAGAAAAGAGGGTTTCTCTAGACCAAAGAATAATGGCTCCAAACCCTCAATTCTATTTCAGAGATTGACATCAACAGAGATGAAAGCAAGAAGAGACAGATGGGTGCGTTACTTCTGTGAGGATAAATGGCATCCTGGTCACTTGTAAGGCCAAGCTATTTGTAATGGAAGGTTTGGAATGGTTACAAGAAGTTGAGAGGGAAGGGGGTGATCAACAAGATTCTCATCGAAATAATGAAGTTGTTGGGGGTAGAAATTGAGATGCCTAAGATTTCACTACATGCAATTGCACGATGCTTGAGCCCGAGAACTATGAGAGTTAGTGGCAAGGTTAAGGATTGCTCAGTGATAGTTCTTGTTGACACTAGCAGTACACATAACTTCCTTGACCTTATGATAGCAAGGAAAGTGGGATTAGATGTCAAGCAAAGTGGAAAGATTGAAATGAGGGTTGCCAATGGTGAAAGGATTGATTGTGCAGGTCTAGTCTAGAATATACAGTTTCAGATGCAAGGCCACCATTTCAGCACTGATTTTTTCTTGCTACCTTTGGGAGGATGTGATGTCGTGGTTGGTATGCAATGGTTACGAACTTTAGGTCTTGTTTTGTGGGATTTTACTAATCTTACAATGACTTTTAACCATGCCAAGAGTTATGTGACACTTAGAGGCTAGAGTTCCAGCAAGTCTAAAATTGTTGAAGATGTTCAGATTTGCCAATTAACTATTGTGGGAGGAAATGAATGCTCCTTCAGATTGTTGCCAAGGAGACAACCCAAGAGGTGGGCACATATGCTGCTAATGTTGAGGCAGTACTGGCTAGATTTGACAATGTCTTTTCCGAGCCAAAGGGGTTGCCTCCAATAAGAGCTAAAGATCATCAGATTACTCTTAAAGAGGGGACCATGCCAATATTTGTTCGACCTCACAAGTATCCCTTCTTCCAAAAATATAAAATAGAAAAAATCGTTAAGGAATTATTGGATGCAGGAGTGATAAAGAGTAGTCAATCCCCATTTTCTTCACCTGTTCTTTTGGTGAGAAAATCTTATGGTTCATGGCGAATTAAATAGGGAAACAGTTAAACATAAATTCTCTATCCATGTAATTGATGAACTTTTCCAAGCTTGATCTTAGATCTAGGTACCACCAGATTCGTGCGAGGGAGGGGGGCATTGAAAAAGCTACATTTAGAACTCATCAAGGGCAGTATGAATTTCTTGTTATGCCTTTTGGCTTAACCAATGCCCCAGCCACTTTCCAGTCCTTGATGAATGAGTTGTTCCAACCCTTTTTTAGGAAGTTTGTCATTGCTTCTTTTTTTTTTTCTTTTTTTTTTTTATGATATACTAATATATAGTAAATCTAAAGAAGAACATTTAGAAATCTTTCTTTGGTATTGGATACTTTAGCAAAGAATACTCTTTTTTCCAAAAAAAGTAAGTGCAAATTTACTTGTGGGGAGATGGAATATTTTGGACATTTGGTCTCTAAAAATGGTGTAAAAGCATATCCAGCACAGATCAAGGCAATGCTCGATTGGCCCTTACCAAAATCCCTTAAGTCATTAAGAGGATTTCTTGGTTTGACAGGTTATTGTAGAAAGTTTGTAAAAGGGTATGGCTCAATTGCTGCATCATTGACTAATTTATTGAAGAAAGATGCATTTGTTTGGAGGGATGAAGCTACTAAAGCCTTTGAAGAACTGAAGAAGGATGTGACAAACCCACCTATCCTGGCTTTGCCAGATTTTTCAAAGCCATTCTTGTTGGAATGTGATGTTTCTGGTAGAGGGATTGGTGTTGTCTTCAGTCAAGAAGGGAGGCCCTTGGTATTCTTGAATCAAGCTTTGAAGGGAAAAGCATTGGACATCTCTACATATGAAAAAGAGTTCATTGCAATTTTGTTGGCTGTGAAGAAATGGAGGCCATACTTGTTGGGAGTTGTGTTTGTAATAAAAGCATATCAACAAAGTCTGAAGTTTCTATTGGAACAGAAGATAGGAACTCCATCTCAACAAAAATGGATTATCAAGTTGCTTGGTCATTGTAACACCCCGTATTTTAGTACATTTTAATGAAGGATTATTTTAATTAATTTAAAGATTAATTCTCTTGTTTTAGAATTTTGGGAGTTTTAGAATATTAATTTATAATATTTTAAGTTGTGAAAATTATTTATTTTATATGTTTTCTTGATATTAATTATTGTTGTGCATTTAAATTGATATTTAATTTAAATTAGTGAGATTATGGGTTTTAAAATTTTTATTGTTTTAATAAAGCATTTTACTGAGTTTGAAATATTTTATATAGTTTATGCTTTTAAAATCTTGTTCGTTGGATCACTTTTGAAACCCAAGTTGAAACAACTGGATCTCCTATTTCTTCTTCTTCTTTTTCTTTTCCCTTTTCTTTTTCTCTTTTCTTTCTTTTTCTTTTCTTCTTTTTCTTCTTCTCCCGCGTACTCTCTCTCCCCAGCCCGACCCTCTCTCTCTCATCTCCTCCCCCGTGCTCTCGGTTTCTCAGCCCCAGCACCGCCGCCGGCCGTCCGTGGCCCTCACCGCCGGTACCACCGGACTCCCCATCCGCCGGTGAGCTAGCCCACTAAATTTCAGGCCACCCCTTGCCGCCGTTTGCCTCAGAAAGCCGTGCGAAGCCGCGGCACTTCTTCACCCATTCCGCCACCGTCCGGCCACCATTGGCCACCATTTCTTCACCACTTCTTCACCGGCCCAATACCAAGCTTTTCCACCCAAACCCGGTCCCGAAGCCGGAGCCGCCCGTGCGAGCTCCACTTCCGATTTGACATTCTCGGCCGTGAACCACCCATTTCGGCCACTACCCACGGCCAAAGGCCACCACCATTAGCTTCACCACTTCCCATAGGCCCTACCCTATCGTTCCCAAGTCTTCGTTTGACCCCGTGTGAAAGTTGGATTTCACTGTGTTTCGGCCACAGTGTTTTTACACTGTGACAGTTGTTGTTTTGATGATTTCAGTGCTTCGTGATCCTCCGAAAATATTTTTATTGCGCTGTAAGTATTTCCTAAACAATCTTTTGAGATTTAAATATATTTTTTGCTCTAATTATTTATACTGTGATCTGGTTGGTACCGGACTGAGTCCGAGGAGAATTTGGGGGTGGATGGATTGAGGACGGAGAAGTTATGTTTTGGTTATGTCGGGTTTTGATTGGTTGTTGGTTGTGGTTATTGTGAGTTGGTGCATTGCATATTGCACGTATGTTCATGTTTGTAAAATGAAAACTGGGTTTTGGTGTAATTGCATTCATGATCATGTGATTATTTTGAAAACTGGGTTTTCATGAGGAAATGGATTTTTGGGTGCCTGTGTATCACGACCCCAAGCCGAGATGGGGCATTATCTCGGTGGAGCTCCTCTGGTCACTAGGGAGCGGAATATACTGAGTGACGTCCCCTGGGTTGTCACCGGGCGACAACGGGATCGGACGTTGGACGTGCCGACTCCGTGGCCCTTCTGCTGGCGGGGGCTAGAGGATGACCTGGCCACGAACGCACCGGGAGCGGAACTGGGCATCGCTCGTAAATTAGCCAGGACGTGCGGATGGTCCATAGGGGAGACCATGGTGCATATGAATTAATGGATAAATGGAAAATGGCTGTTTTCTAGGAAAATAGCGTGAGTGATTTTGTGTGTCATTTTCTGGAAAAATTATGGGTTAATGTTCTTGGGCCAAAACGTGATTTTTGGCGTGTGTTGCATTTATTGCATATTTCATCATGGGCATGCATGATTAGTTGCTTAAATATGTTTTTATTTCAGGATTGGTTAGGTTATAACTTACCTGTGGTACCATTTAATGGTACTGCAGATTTTGATTATGGTGATGCAGGTGCCGAGCCTGAGGATTTGGCTCCGCCGGAGGAGTGATCTGGGATCACTCGAGTTATGTTTCTTTTTCTGCTTTTGTATATTTTACTGGACATTTGGTTTATGTTTTAAACGCTTTGTATTTGGATATCTGTATTAAACTAAAATTCTGGTACTAGAGACTTAATTATTATTATCCGCTGCGTATTTATTTTGTGCACTGTTTATTTGTTGCACACACTTGACATTTGTTCGTTGGGATGTGTGACCGTGTGTCATCATCCTGACGTCACGATTCCTAAGGCTTTTTGTACGTGGGAGTCGGGGCGTCACAGGTGGTATCAAAGCAGTTCGGCTCTGGGTAAAACCACATGTCCATTAGGTGGAGTACCAGAAAGTTTTTAAAAGTTGTGATTTAAAATTATCTTGATTTGAAGTATATTATTTTAATGGTTTTTTTTTAAAATTTATTATTTGTTGTTGTTTTTATTGGTTTCATCTATTTGGTTGTATGCTATTTTATTTTAATTGTTTTATTTTATGGACGGTTATTTTATTTTTTTTAATTATTTATTGTGTACTTCTTCATTGTTTTATTAATTTTATCGTATGTTGTTTTATTTATGGAATTTTATTTTATTTGAGAGATTTTCGTTTTGTTTTGGTTTTATTTTGTTTGAGGTATGTTACTTTAATTGTTTTAATTTATTATATATTGTTATACTTAGTTAGTTTTTTTTCTATTCTATTTTATTTTATGTTGTATTAATTCAATTAATTGGGTGTTGCTTTTGCTCTCATTTAAATTTTGTCTGGAGACTTAAGTGGGTTAAGGGTTACACTATGGCAGGAAGATGGTACGACCGTAGATGTCATTGTTAGGTTTGAACATTTAGTGTAGTAGGCCTGAACTCTTAGCGATGGGTATGTGTTAACATGGAGACTCGAAGGGAATGACATAGTCTAAGTGAACTCTATGGAGTAGGAACTCAAGTTGCAGCTAAGGTGGGAATAGCTTTTGTTCGCCTAGGATACTTGAGGTCTTAAGTTCCGTAGAATTAAGTGTTAAGTCTATGGAGTAGGAGGTTGTAAGTTCAACGAACTTTGAGGATAGAATTATGAGGAGTTGTCTAAGGTTTGGGGTCCTATAGTTATTAGGAAATAAGTTTATGGGATTGAAGGTGGTAGGTTCAACAAGCATTTGAGGGATTTATTAAATTGGAAGTTTTAGATCTTGCTGACTTTGATAAGTTGTCTTTAATAAGCAGTTGACAACATTTGAGGTTTTAGAATTTTGTAAGCTTTATAAGGTGAATGCTTTAGATTTAAGGTCATCGATCTTGAGGATTTCGGGGAATGATTTTTATCTTGTTTGAGGCTTTAGAATTGCAGAGTTAAATGACTAATTCGTAATAAGATTTAAGTTTTTAATTCTGCAGGCTTGGTGTGCTAGTTTGATTTATTTTGGAGATTGATTAGTTGGTGACCATTAAATGGAGTTGGTCAGAGTTGGGTTACTGATATAAGGATTTTCAATGGGAGTATTTCTTTGAGGATTGAAAGTATTGATCTAGTTCGAGTATTTTCTGAGGATTGAAGATGCCGATCTAGTTTGGAAAATGATTGTTATTAGTTCGAGGTTTTAGTGGCAAGTTTTAGGATTGATCCGTATCAAATTTAAGGATAATAGATGGTGGGGATCTAGGAAAAAGATTCTTGTTATTTTTCGAGGATATAGGTCCAGATGATGGAAATGATAATGATGAACCCCTTGCACGTTTGGAGGATTTTTGGTTTTGGCTAAGAGTGCATGAGATCAATGCGTAGTAGTGGTGAGTGTGTATGGATTTCGGAGAATGCATGTCGTAATCATTTTGTTGGAATAAGTGGCTTTGGTAGGTGTTAAAGAGGAGATGGCATGACAGTATTAGGTTCAGGAGACCTTGGCTTTGAGTCTTTGAGGAGTTGATTGAAAGGTACAATCGAAGCGGGTTAATCAATGGAATGATGGTTGGCAATAATTGTTGTGATTAACTTCAAGACTTAATTGTGACTTGAGGTCACATAGGAATTTCAATTTTCGAGACTATACTTTCCTCTGGAAACGAAGCGTCAAGTTGGGTGAGTTAAGGACATTGTTATTTAACTTGAAAAGAGATTGATGGGTTGCCATGTATGGTGTATCATAAAATCTTGGAAGTTGAAGTTGAGGGATCAACGGTGGATAGCATAATCAAGTATGGGAGTTAATAAAGCGTAAATACCTATGAGTGGGTTGCAATAGTTTTGGTGGATTGAAGGGTTGATCAGTATGACTGGCCCTGAGGTTTCTAGTGATGTGCTATGGAAGGAGTTAGTTGTGTTAGTACTAGCTTATAGGAGTAGAAGTAAGTGGGCGAGTTACCTTGAAGGTTTCGGTAATGTTATGGTGAAGGCAATAGTAGTTCGTAGTGAGTTTGGTCACCGTTAGAGTAGATGATATTCAGATTTTAGGTGATGAGCTTTCGAGTTTAGATTGTCGGGTAGAAGTTTATAGGCACTCTTACTGGTTGGCCGGATTGGATTTGAGCCTTTTAGGGTATGATCCTTATCCTAAGATGAGCGGGTGTTTTTGGGGTGATATTACTTGTTTTCAATTAAGATGCTGAGGTTGATTTATATTGATTTTCTGTTAATGATCATGGACATATTTTGTGGATGATTAATTTTGATTAAGGCATTATGAGTTAATTGAGGAATTTGTGTGATAATTCATAATTTTGGAAGAGGGTATTTTCTACCAATTGTCGTAAGAGTTTCTGGGTTAGTAGATTTGGAGCTATCTTATACTCAATGGTGTTATTCTATGAGGACATAAATTTCACGTAGGTGACGATTATCAGAGTGCGCAGCAAGAGCGTGATATTTTAGTTGTAGTTAGGAGTTTAAATTTTTGTGTTGATTTTGAGGAATTAGTGGTGACTTGAAATTTGAGAAGATGGTTGTAAGTAGATTAATCATTTAGATGTGTAATTTTGTTATTGATGGTTAACTTTGGAAGTGGCCATTAGGTTACCAAAGGTACAATATAATAAAGGTTTGAAAGTTATAGCAGATGAGTCGATTGAGGATAGCAAGATTATCGAGTGGGCTATTAATCCTTGGGATTCCTTGAGTGTTGTATTAAAGTTTTGTGGATATAGAGATTTTGGATTACATGGCTGCTCTAGGAGTAATAATCATAATGTGCTACTAGGAGACTGGTGGGAGTAGGTTGGTCTCCTAGTGCGAGTAGGTTGGATATTTCTCTGTTTATTGAGAAATGTGTCCAGTGCTGGCAAGTTAAGGCTGAGCATCAAAGATCCGTTGGTAAACTTCAATCTCTCCCTATTCCTGAGTGGAAGTGGGATGACATTTCTATGGATTTCTCCGAGGACTCATAGTGTTCATTTCTGATCGTTTGGGGGATTGCTGATCGTTTGATTGAGATAGTGTTTATTTCTTGCCTATCAGTAATACCCATTTTTTTGGGAAAGCTGACTCGGTGGTATGATAAAGAGATAGTGCGGTTGTATAGAGTACCCAAGAGTTTTATATCGGATAAGGACCTGCGGTTTACATCACGTTTTTGGAAGAGTTTGCAGGCAGCGTTAGGCACTAATTTGAGGTTCAGTACTGCTTATTATCCTCAAACTGATGGTCAATCTGAACGTACTATTCAGACCTTGGTGGATATACGGAGAGCTTGTGTCATGGAATTTCAGAAAGTTGAAAAAATCATTTGCTGCTTATGGAGCTTTCTTATAATAGTAGTTTCCATGCCTCCATTCAGATGACTCTATATGAAGCGTTGTATGGGAGGAAGTGCAAATCGCCTTGTGTTGGGATGAAGTTGGTGAGCATAACTTAATTGGGCCGAGTTATTATAAGAGATGTTAGATCAAGTTGGGGTGATAAGAGTTATTATGGCGGAAGCGCAAAGTTGTCAGAAAGGTTATGCGGATTCAAGGAGAAGAGATTTGTCCTTTGAGGAAGGTGATTGGGTTATCTCAAAATCTCTCTTATGAAAGGCATTAAGCGTTTTAGTAAGAAAGGAAAACTTAGCCCAAGATTTGTAGGACCTTTTCAGATTTTGGAGATGAATGGGGCTGTTGCTTACATGATTGTTTTGCCAGAGTATTTTGGAAAGGTTCTGGATGTGTTCCTTGTGTCCTCAAGAAAAGTTTTGGTCAGAAAGAGGTGCGCTTTGTCGACCCAAGGCGCATCGAACTTCAGCCTGACCTTACTTATGAGGTTGCCCCGACGCAGGTTGTAAATTGGAAGAAGTAAATGTTGAGATCTAAGTCGATACCTTTGGATGATCTATTGGCTTAAGATTTCTCTTAGAAAAGAGAAGTAGATATGATGGAATAATATCCGTAATCATGTGATTGATCGGCGGTATGTTTCTTAAGCCTACTTTTAGTCGCATCTCATGCCTGTCTTTAGCATTGATGTTTGACCCTACAATTTCGAGGACGAAATTTATTTTAAGGGGGGGAGATTGTAACACCCCGTATTTTAGTACATTTTAATGAAGGATTATTTTAATTAATTTAAAGATTAATTCTCTTGTTTTAGAATTTTGGGAGTTTTAGAATATTAATTTATAATATTTTAAGTTGTGAAAATTATTTATTTTATATGTTTTCTTGATATTAATTATTGTTGTGCATTAAAATTGATATTTAATTTAAATTAGTGAGATTATGGGTTTTAAAATTTTTATTGTTTTAATAAAGCATTTTACTGAGTTTGAAATATTTTATATAGTTTATGCTTTTAAAATCTTGTTCGTTGGATCACTTTCGAAACCCAAGTTGAAACAACTAGATCTCCTATTTCTTCTTCCTCTTTTTCTTTTCCCTTTTCTTTTTCTCTTTTCTTTCTTTTTCTTTTCTTCTTTTTCTTCTTCTCCAGCGTACTCTCTCTCCCCAGCTCGACCCTCTCTCTCTCCTCTCCTCCCTCGTGCTCTCGGTTTCTCAGCCCCAGCACCGCCGCCGGCCGTCCGTGGCCCTCACCGCCTGTACCATCGGACTCCCCATCCGCCGGCGAGCTAGCCCACCAAATTTCAGGCCACCCCTTGCCGCCATTTGCCTCCGAGAGCCGTGCGAAACCGCGGCACTTCTTCACCCATTCCGCCGCCGTCCGGCCACCATTGGCCACCATTTCTTCACCACTTCTTCACCCATTCCGCCGCCGTCCGGCCACCATTGGCCACCATTTCTTCACCACTTCTTCACCGGCCCAATACTAAGCTTTTCCACCCAAACTCGGCCCCGATCCGTCGCCGGAGCCGCCCGTGCGAGCTCCACTTTCGATTTGACATTCTCGGCCGTGAACCACCCATTTCGGCCACTACCCACGGCCAAAGGCCACCACCATTAGCTTCACCACTTCCCATAGGCCCTACCCTATCGTTCCCAAGTCTTCGTTTGACCCCGTGTGAAAGTTGGATTTCATTGTGTTTCGGCCACAGTGTTTTTACACTGTGACAGTTGTTGTTTTGATGATTTCAGTGCTTCGTGATCCTCCGAAAATATTTTTATTGTGCTGTAAGTATTTCCTAAACAATCTTTTGAGATTTAAATATATTTTTTGCTCTAATTATTTATACTGTGATCTGGTTGGTACCGGACTTAGTCCGAGGAGAATTTGGGGGTGGATGGATTGAGGACGGAAAAGTTATGTTTTGGTTATGTCGGGTTTTGATTGGTTGTTGGTTGTGGTTATTGTAAGTTGGTGCATTGCATATTGCACGTATGTTCATGTTTGTAAAATGAAAACTGGGTTTTGGTGTAATTGCATTCATGATCATGTGATTATTTTGAAAACTGAGTTTTCATGAGGAAGTGGATTTTTGGGTGCCTGTGTATCACGACCCCAAGCCGAGATGGGGCATTATCTCGGTGAAGCTCCTCTAGTCACTCGGGAGCGGAATATACTGAGTGACGTCCCCTGGGTTGTCGCCGGGCGACAACGGGATCGGACGTTGGACGTGCCGACTCCGTGGCCCTTCTGCTGGCGGGGGCTAGAGGATGACCTAGCCACGAACGCACCGGGTGCGGAACTGGGCATCGCTCGTAAATTAGCCAAGATGTGCGGATGGTCCATAGGGGAGACCATGGTGCATATGAATTAATGGATAAATGGAAAATGGCTGTTTTCTGGAAAAATAGCGTGAGTGATTTTGTTTGTCATTTTCTGAGAAAATGACGGGTTAATGTTTTTAAGCCAAAACGTGATTTTTGGCGTGTGTTGCATTTATTGCATATTGCATCATGGGCATGCATGATTAGTTGCTTAAATATGTTTTTATTTCAGGATTGGTTAGGTTATAACTTACCTGTGGTACCATTTAATGGTACTGCAGATTTTGATTATGGTGATGCAGGTGCCGAGCCTGAGGATTTGGCTCCGCCGGATGAGTGATCTGGGATCACTCGAGTTATGTTTCTTTTTCTGCTTTTGTATATTTTACGGGACATTTGGTTTATGTTTTAAACGCTTTGTATTTGGATATCTGTATTAAACTAAAATTCTTGTACTAGAGACTTAATTATTATTATCCGCTGCGTATTTATTTTGTGCATTGTTTATTTGTTGCACACACTTGACACTTGTTCGTTGGGATGTGTGACCGTGTGTCATCATCCTGACATCACGATTCCCAAGGCTTTTTGTACGTGGGAGTCGGGGCGTCACAGTTATGATTTTACGATTGAATATAAGCATGGAAAGGACAATGTGGTAGCAGATAGCCTTTCTAGAAGAGAAGAAGTGGAGGAAGGAGTTGTTCAGCTGTTGGCTATCACAGTTCTTGATCCACTATGGATAGAGCAGCTGCGACAATCTTATCCGAATGATGAAGAAATTTTAGAAATTTGTAAAAAGTTACAAGAGGGCAAGCTTTCTGATATGAAGTTTGAAATGAAAATGGTTTGTTATTCAAAAAAGGGAGGTTGTTTTTGTCATCTTCATCACCTATGAAGGGGCAAGTGCTGCAGTTTATACATAGTAGTGCCTTTGGGGGACATTCTGGTTATCAGAAATCACTACATAGAGCAAGGGCAGATTTTATATGGAGTGGTATGAGAAGAGACATAAAGACACTTATAAGGGAATGTCAAGTTTGTCAGAGATGCAAGATAGAAAACTTACAACCTGCTGGGTTATTGCAGCCTTTGCCTGTCCCTAGCAAATCCTAGAGTGACATCTCCATGGATGTTATTGATTTCTTACCATGCTCAAAAGGGTTTTCTGTTATTTTGGTGGTAGTAGATAGACTCACAAAATATGCACATTTCTTACCTCTATCTCACCCTTATATAGCTATATCTATTGCTGCTTTATTCATATCTCAAGTATTCAAGTTACATGGTATGCCATGCACCATTGTAATTGATAGGGATGTAGTTTTCACAAGTAGTTTCTAGAAAGATATATTTAAATTACAAGGAACTAGATTACACTTTACATCTGTGTAACATACCAGTTTTGGTTTTAGGGTATATAAGTAATTTTCTAGTAAACTTTTATTTTAGAATTTATATTATTATGATTATAGTTTTATCAGAATTTATATTTACTTTATCTTTATATTTTTCTATTATAGTTGTTATTTAAGATTTGTTAGAGTTTCATTTTAATAAGGATTTCTAAAGTGTATCAGATTATATTTACTAGAGTTTTGTTTGAAATTTAAAGTTTTATTTTTTTTTCCCTCTAACTAGCCGAACCCACCTCAAGGTTAGCCTCTGTTTACTCACTTAAAAACTCCAAGCCCGAACGTCTCTCAGTTTCTAATGAAAGACCAAATCTCACGTCAAAACCCTACTATAAATCCTCTCTTCCTCTTCACAGTTTCTTCCCATCGACAAACCCACACTTCAAACCAGAGTTACACAATTAAAACAGAGAAAACCACTTACCCAACAGCCACCGTAACACTTCCGTTAGTCCAAGTTGTCCATCACGCCGACACCACTTCGAGGGACGTCGGAGTATCTCTCGGACAACACAGAGACCGCCGACCTGCAGCCCCGTCGAGCCACTCATTTTTCCAGTAAGGCCTCGGCTGCCACCAGCCTTCTCTCTCTCTCTTTTGTTTCGGTTTAGTAGTTTTCTCTCTCTCTCTCTCTCTCTCTAACTCTCTCTTTCTCTCTCACTCGGTGCCGCACCACCACAGAGAAGCCTCCAGTTGTGTCGCTTTCACCCCCAGCCACCCAGAGCCGCCATCTCCATCTCCGTCGCATGCCCCTCTCGGTGAGCCCTCTATCTCTCTCGCACAGGCAATGTGCTTCTCTTGCACAACACCTTTCTTACTTCTGCCGATTCCTAATTTATCTCATGAGCTCACAAGCGGGCCTTGGGCCCTATGTATGTGGGGCTTAGTTCAAGTGGACTTGTGTTTTATTACTATTATGGGCTAGATTGCAACTTTTACAGATTGTAGTCATATTTAAATGAACTTGTAATTTAAATTTGGCCGATTTTATGATGTTTCAAGCATATTTTAGTGATTTTATTAGACTTAATATTTCAAAGAGGAGTTATATTTTATTAAATAAATATATTAGTCAAATGCTTATTTTATAAGAAAATGTTTAAAGAATTTAAATTATATTTTAAAGTAGATTATTGAGCCTAATAATTTAGTTAAGATTTCTTTTATCTATTTAATAGAACTTTAATAAAAATTATTATAGATACTTTAAATAAGAAAATTAAGAAATATGTTAAGAGTATTTTAAATGATATTAATATTTATTAAATTTCTTATAAGATTTAATAATTATGTTAAGAAATGAAACTCAGTTTAAGAAATTAAGTTTTTATGAACTATTTTAAAATAGCTCGAGTATTTCCACTAAATTATAAATTAGTATTTTTAAGTAATTTAAATACTAGGAATTATTGACTTTAGTGTTAAATAAAATATTTGTTGATTATCTTTTAGAATTTCAAATTTAGTTAAGTAAGATATTAGTATTTATTTATTTCCAAACAATTTAGTGATAGTTATTTATTGTATATAGGTCTCAAGTTACGAAGTATTATTCAAGAAGAAACACAGCGAGGTAAGTAATTTGATCATAAATTATGATCATCACAGTTAGCCTATATGTATGTATTATTCAAGCCAGTTCATTGACAGCCATCATTTATGAACCACTCATGTCATGTGCAACCATGTCATCCAGCATAGCACACGATCATGTCATTCCGCATCATGTTTAGATTCAGAAATTATAATTATATATGTATTATGCCATCATCTCATGTGTATAAGATGCGTAAGCCATGTTAAATTCAAGTGTAAGATAAGTTCAGATCAGTTAATAAGATGGCTATTCAGATGCATGGTACCAATGCAGTTCAGTTCAGGGTGGTGTGCAAGCCACGAACTCAGTCGTGGTCCACCATAGTATGCTAGAATACTATCAGCAGTTCCCCTTGTTGCAGCGGGATGTGGGACTGGTGCACAACCTTGCACACAGGGTTAAGTGTGTTGGCTAGTCAGATAAATCAGTCAGTTAGTTTAGATAAATCAGTCATACATAGCATAAGCATTAGCATGAACAGTCATGAATTTTTTTTAAGTTCTCAGCATGAAAGTTCTTATGAAAATCTTATATTTATTACATTTACGTTGTGATGGATTTCTTACTGAGTCATTGACTCATTTTAGTTTATTTTCATGTTTTTAACCACCCAGGTGAAGATGATGATTACGAGCAGGCAGGCCAGGAGTAGAAGGAGCATTTTATTTTTAGTTCAGACTTTCTAAAATAAAAAACATGTCTTTTATGACATGAAGTTATTCAGTTTATTCATTTAATGTTTTTGGAAGACAATTTTATTAGACCTTTTATTTCATAATAAATTTCAGTTTATTTTTCAATTATGAAATTAGAGAATCTTTTGTCGGGTTTATTTTCATGAAAAAATACGTGACACACCTAGCCTACGGGTAGGGGGTGTTACAATCTACCTATCATCCACAATCAGATGGGCAGACTAAAGTGTTAATAAATGAGTGCAACAATATCTAAGATGTTTTGTTAGTGAGAGACCAAAACAGTGGGTGCATTGGCTTCCTTCGGCTGAATGGTGGTACAATACCTCAGTCCACTCATCAACTAAAATGACACCATTTGAGGCATTATATGGTGTCCTTCCTCCAACCTTAATTCAATATGTTGATGGTACTACTCATAATGAAGCTGTGGGCAAAGAATTAAAGTCAAGAGATGAGATACTATGTTCGTTGAAAAAGAACTTAATGGCTGCACATGTTGCTATGAAACAGCAATATGATAAGCATCATAGTCAAAGGAAGTTTCAAGTGGGTGATTTGGTTTATTTGAAGATGCATAAGTATAAGCAACAGACAGTTAGTCAAGCCAGTAGATCCAAGCTAGCTGCTAGATACTGTGGTCTTTCAAGATTTTGGAATGCATTAGAGAGGTAGCTTACAGGCTTGAGTTGCCACCAAGTTCATCAATTCATCCAGTATTTCATGTCTCGAGGTTGAAGAAATATATTGGACTTGATTCTCAGATTTCTCCTGTGTTACCATTGGTTGATTCTCATGGGAATTTCAAGGGGGAACTAGAAGCTATACTTGACAAATGAATGACTTCTATGGATAACAGACCTTTTATCGAGTTATTGGTGAAATGGTATGGACTGGCTGAGGAAACTTCAACTTGGGAACCTATAGAACAGTTGAGGGCTCATTATCCTGACCTTGTAGGCAAGGTTTTTTTAAGAGGAGGGCAGTTGTTATGATCAACTCATAGCGTGAAGTGGGAAGTCGATGTGAAGATGGAAGGAAGATATAAGCAAGTTATCTGTTAGTTAATTGGTAGTTACTCGTATGATAGTCCTGTGTCTGTTTAAGGGCTCAATGTACTTTTATATCCTTATTTACTTATTGAGGAGTACAATAATGCCCTTACATGTAACTGTCACTAACAGTCATAGTCTTCTATAAATACTAAAGTCTTTTCCTTTGTATGGCATTGAAAAAGTTTAATAAAGAATTCTTAGAGGTTTCTATCCCTCAAAGATCAGTGATTTATTTTTTGTGTTTGTTCTCTAGTCTATTGCTACATTGTACTGATATTACCGACATTCATAAAATAGGCATGGATGAAGGAGTAATTATCCTCCTGAATGAACGAGTCTACAACATCAATCGTGTGGTTATAGTAATTGATTTGGCTTACGTACATAGTATATTCGACCAAAGAATGATAATGACGTATGTTTCTTCTCATCACATGAGGGCTTTTACCTTTGGTGGATGGCCTTCAAGTCGAAATGGATAGCTTATCTAGAGGATATTGCCATAGGAAGATGGAGCGTGATGCATTTTTTGGTACAAGCCATAAAGGGAGAAAGAGCTAGCAATCATCAGCCCAGATAGTGGCTTGAGCGTAGATACGGGGGCCTTACGTTCATCCATAGCATTAAATAATAAATTAAATGTAAATGAAAGATAGACATGACTGTAAAGGCCCATACCTGAAGGTTTAGGGAGTTAGTTTTTTTTTTTTGTTTTTGAGGAAATACCCTTCTGTCATTCCATTATAAAAGTGATGAGATACAAGGAGGAGCTTCCTCCAAGGTTACAATTAAACCCAAAATGGTAAGAAAATCTTTTGCAAGTAAGTGGGCTATATGGTTGCCATTTCTCCTAACATGAGAAATCTCCCATATGCAATCCAAGGCCCAATCCCAGTTTGACAGCCTGTAGAGCTCCATATGCTTCAGCTAATAAGGGGTTAAGAAAAAACTGTTTCCACTACCTCATTGTGGCAATGATCTGACCAGCACAGTCCCTAATGACAACTCCTATACTAATCAATCCACTGGCCTTATCCACTACACCATCCCAGTTAATTTTAAACCAAGTCGATGGGAGGGGCTTACACACAGCCTCTGAGGAGTAGACCCAGATGACTCTGTTGTTGTTTTTAGGATCAGTGTCCACCTCAGCCATCAAGTCTAACAGAATTCTAGCCTCTCTAACAATGGAATTAGGGTGAGTAAAGTCCTTGTTAAAAATGAAAGCATTCCTTCTCCACCACAGTTTTCTTGCCACCACCACAAACTCTTGCAATTCTTCGGCATTTAAGGCCATAACTAGTGACTCGAAAATAGCATAGGGGCTGAGGTAGAGCACATTTCTGAAGCCTTTTAGAGCATTGTCTCCATTCATCCATTGCTGCCTCACAGCTCCATATGGCATGAAAGACACTCTTTTCTTCTCTGCAACAAATGGGGCATAGTGGATCATTCACCACTTTCTTTTTGAACAGATTGGATTGAGTGGGGAGACTTTATCACCAGCTGTTACATGAAGTTGCCATATTTTGTTCCAAACATCTTTAAACTTGTTGCTTGTTGAAACTTGGCCTTGAGTTGCCACCTCCCTTGATTTCTCCATGTGGTATGCACTCCTTACTAAGAAGGAGTCATCTTTGGTGCCATGCCATATGATTCTGTCCACAGTGTTCATAGTGCTAATAGGGGTTTTCAAGATCGATTTAGCTTCCCCTTCCTAAAAAATGTCTTGTACCATGTATGTCTTCCACAACTTAGTCTCAGGGTCAATTAGTTATACAACAGTTGCAGTCCCATCTAGAGTCTTGATTGGACTTATGACCTTGCTGGGATTAGAGTGGACTAGCCACTTGTCTTTCCAGATAAGAATATTAGAACCAGTTCCCACCCTTTAGAAAGAGCCAGCCCTACAACATGTCTGACTCCAAGAAGACTTCTCCACACAAATGAGGGTTTAGAACCCACTTTAGCTGACTGAAATGTTGAGTTAGGGAAGTATTTTGCCTTTAAAATTGTAGCAGCAAGAGAGTTAGGGTCTTGAATCAACCTCCAGCACTGCTTGGACAACATTGCCTTATTGAAACATTCAAGATCCCTAAGACCCAAACCCCCAATTGACTTGGCTTGCCCCATTCTTTTCCAGGATATCCAGTGGATCTTGTGCTCCTTCTCTTGTTGACCCCACCAAAAGTTCTGGATGGTTTTGTTTATGGACTGTAATAGAGTGGTAAGCAGCTTAAAGACACTCATTATATAGGTTGGGAGGGCTTGGATCATTGCTTTGAGGTAGATTTCCCTCCCAACCAGAGATACAGTTTTAACTCTATGATTACTGACCCTCATTCTAATGTTATCCAAGATATCTTTGAAAGATTTGAACCTATTTCAACCCACCACGAATGGAAATCCTAAGTACTTTTCATAGGGCGTGGTTGTCCTCATACCATCAATAGACATGATGTATTCTTGAGTAGGTTCAGCTGTGTTCTTGCTAAAAATAATTGAGGTCTTCTTGAGGTTGAGACTTTGGACCAATGCCATCTCATAGGTTCTTAATAGGCTTATCAACCTACTCCACTCCACTGTTGTTACCTTACAAAACAAGAGGCTATCATCTACAAAAAGAGATGAGAGACCCTTAACTGACCTCTTGTAACTAGAATCCCATGCAATAATCGGCCTTCCTCAGCTTTGCATAGCAGATTGCTTAGAGTTTTAGCACACAATATGAAGAGGTAAGGTGACAAACGGTCACCTAGTCTTACGCCTTGAGTAGGGACAAATTCTGTTTGAGGTTCACCATTCACAAGGAGGGCATATGAAACAGTTTCAATGCACTTCATCACTAGTTCCACCCATTGACTTCAAAACCCCAATTTGTAAAGGACATCTCTTAGAAAGTTCCATCCCACTCTGTTAGAGGCCTTGCTCATGTCTAACTTTAATGTCATGCAACCTTCTCTTCTTGCCAATTTACATTTCATTATATGCAAAGCCACAAAGGCACAATTATATTATTAGATATTAGCCTATTGGGGACAAAAGCAGATTGAGAGGGTGAGATAATACAAGGGAGCACCTTCTTTAATCTATTAGCTATTACTTTAGAGATGAGTTTATAAAATACATTACAGATAGGCCTGAATTCTGTCACTTTTGTAGGGGCTTTCTTCTTTGAGATGAGTGCAATGAATGTGCTGTTAATGTCTCCCAAGCTGCCATTTGAGTTAAGAACATTCAACACAGTTTCACACACCTGGGATCCCACGATTGGCCAGTGCTTTTGATAAAAGATTTCAGGGAAACCATCTGGTCTTGGTGAGCTTAGGCCATTCATGTGAAAAAGAGCTTCTTCAACCTCCTGTTGGGAATAAGGTTTACTCAGCATTTCATTATGGGTTACAATCACTTGAGCCTCCAAGGATGCAATGCATTCTGTAGGATTGTGGGGATTTGAGGAAGTGAACAATTCTGCAAAGTGAACTTGGAATAAATTACTAATTCCCTGTCTTGAGCTTATTTATTGACCATGACTATCAACCAGTTTTTTAATGATGTTTGTTTTCTTTCTATGTGATGCACACTGGTGAAAGTATTTCATGTTTCTATCTCCCTCACTCAGCCATCTTTGCTTGGTCCTTTGCTTCCACTTGATATTTTCAACCTCAAGAATTCTATCCAACCCTATTTGCACCTGCTTTATCTCCTCAGGTAAATTGGCCTGTGTTCCTTTCCTGTAGTCTACAGAGATGGGTCATTTGTTTACTGATTTCTTGCTTTGAATTGCCAAAGGTCTGCTTGCTCCATTGTGATAGCTTTTGTTTATAGTTTTTAAGGCCCTCAAAAGTGAGTTGCATTTTGTTTCCAGACAACCTGGGTATCCTCCAAGCTTCCTCCACTGTTTTAAAACATCCATCCCTCAAGGACCAGCTAGCCTCAAATCTGAATGGCTTTAGGTGTCTATTTGCAAGTGGTTGTTGTTGTTCCATAGTAATCCATATAGGATTGTTGTCTGAGTTAAGGGCAGGGAGAGTAAAAACTCTAGAGTCATTGTATAGGTCTGACCAAGCAGTATTACAAAAGGCCCTATATATCAAGCCTTTCATTGGTGAAGGCTCCCCCTTGCCTACCATTGGACCAGGTGAATTTGCTTCCAGAGTAACCCGTGTCACTGAGTCTACATCTGTTCACAGCTCCTCTAAAAGCCTCCGTTTGATTATAAGTCTTAGAGGTCCTCCTTATTTATCCCCATAACTCAATATCTCATTAAAATCACCTACACACAACCATCCTGTTGAGGTTGTAGGTGTCAAGGCTTGTAGTGGTTGCCAACTTTCGTGCCTCTGTGATGTGTTTGGATTGCCCTAGAACCCAGTTAGGTGCCAAGGGACACCCTCCTTCATACCCTTAACTAACAGTGAGATATGACCTTGAGTATAGGACAACACTTCTGCCTCTACTCCTTCTTTACTTAGGAATTCAAGGCCTCCACTAGAGCCTTTCGAATTAACCACAAAATTGTGCTCAAAGTTTAGTCTCCTTTTAACATATTCCACCTTTAATCTCTTGCACTTTGTTTCCATTAAGAAAACAAAGGTTGGGGTTATTTTGCACCATGAGATGTAAATTATTCACTATTTGAGGGTTCCCAATCGGCAGTTCCAACTCAAACAACTCATTGCTTAGGGAGTTAGTTTTTGTTACTTCATCTCCAAACATTAATACAATATATATACTCCATGGATCATAAAGACAACAACTCTACAACTCGCCAAGGCTCCTTTAATAAACATATACATACTTCCACAAAACTAACATCAATGAACTCCTTTAACACATTAAAACTTTAACCAACTTCACAAAGTCTAACAACATCGGCAAAGTTCCAAAATACTAGAGACTTTACGGGGTCTAATAAATCCACAAGGTTCCAACGAAATAAATCAACAAATCCACAAAGTCTCAATAAAATACCAACATCCCAATAGACCAATCTATAGAATAAGATCAAATCTACTGAATAAAAATCCTCCAATAATCATAGTACCCTTAGTTACTAAATCTACTATCCTCAGTTAATCCTGTCCATGCTTCCTACTCTTGATTTCCGGTTAAACCGTCAAAATCATCTAAAAATATTGAATGTAATTAGGTGAGTTATCAATAACTTAATAACAGCATTCCCAATGGGTTACGCAAAACCCATATTTCTATAAAATTTCCAATGGCCTTTATATTTTATCTATAATATCCAGTTTGCTACAGTATTACCACTACATGTAGTGTGTACCGTTCACAATTGTATATCATTTTTAATTCATTTCTCTTTCTGTTTACTTTCTTCTCCATTATCGAATTTCATTTTATTTCATTTCAGCCTCTTCCAGCATCTGTTTATTTCGCGCGTCTTCCCTTCCTCACAAATGGGTTCTGCTCGTCTTCCATCAACCATAGTTTGCTGTTTCAAATCTCTACATTTCCAGTTCAAGCATCCCGTCGTCCGCCTGAGGTAAAGCTTCTGAAAAAAAATTTCCTCATCGCTCCTCCTTTTTCGAGTGGGTGACCAATAATTCCACAAAGTTGAGGAAGTATTACGCTAACAAATTCCAATCTTTGGGAATTTCAGTCGCTAAGGTTATTTCTTTAAATCCGATTCTAATTTTTTTAACATTTTCAGAAATTGATTCTTTCTTTTAAAAGCTGATTCTCTCTTTCTTTTTTCTCGTGGGATTTTTTCTTTTTTTTGGCTTTAGGATGAGATATTCAGCTCATCCTTTGCAGCTGCTGTCATGTTCTTGAAGGTCAGTAGTTTTTCTAGAGGAAAAAAGGATTTTTGCTGCTTCTTTTCACTTATTTATTTTGCTTTTTGAATACCCATTTATGTACCACAAAATAGAGAGAGAGAGAGAGAGAGAGAGAGAGAGAGAGAGAGAGAGAGAGAGAGAGAGAGTGCTACTTCGTAAGTTGTTCAATTGACTGGAGAATCAGTAGCCTACAATGCCACTTAAACGATTTAGAATGGCATACCACCCATCCAAAGAAACATATCCTAGTACCATTGTCTAGTAAAACTGCATGGGTTGTGGTGGTCTAAAGGAACTAGTATTTCTCATTCTCCTATATATAAAAAAAAAAAAGGCATTTCTCATTCCATACCTTATTGTTACAAAATATTGGAAGGGACTGTATGTGGAACCATTAGTTCCTTTTGCAGGTTTTTGCAGGTATATCTAATTGCACTCGAGTCTTTATTCAAAAAATGAGGTAATTTTAAGGCCAGTCCATAGTCTTGGCATTCCAGTTGGCTGGTCTGCTCTGGTTACTAAAAGAACGGGTTTTCCCTCGTGCCATTGTAGAGGAAACACTTGATTTAAAGCTTTTCTCAAAAATAGGAATGCTGATGAAATCAAGATATTGCAGGAAGATGGCAAAAAGACAGCACAATGGAAAACTAATTGCCTCTTTGGACACGATAAGACAGTAATGTAACATATTGCCCATCATGTTCCATAGGGAAAACTCCTATATTCCTAGGTTGGAGCTGTTGTGTTTGGTATAGACCTCTATAAACTTTGTTGACTCTTTGAAATAAGAAATGAAAGCATTCTGCAAGAAATATAAATATTTTCCCGACAAAATTGTCTTTCTTTAACATTTTGAAGCTCAAACGTGGGTCATTTTCTGCAGTTATTTAATCTTAATGATATGTGTGTATTTCCATTTGGCTTCTAAGCCATTTTCATCTCGAATACTGGTGCAAGTCATCCTTCATCAACAAAGGGGTCAGGGCTTTTTGATGCTCTGTTGGATGAACTAAAAACCAATGGCCTTTCGATTTTTGGAAATGTCATAACCAACTTTACATTCAATATCTCAGGCTCTCAATGGAATTCAGGATGAAACTTCTATCTGTTATATGCTACTTGCATAGTATCATGGTCATTATTTCCACCACAAATTTGTTTACCTATAAAAGATTATTTCTACTACAAAATTTTGAACTTAAGATTTTTCTGATTAGATATGTAAGATTTCATGTAACAAGTTGTTTACTGCTCTGTTTAAAAGATTCATGGTTTCAGCTGGCAGGTATGGAACCCTTTGCATACGTGAGAATCCCGGATGCCTTTTTATTGCTACCAACGTTGATGCAGTTGGACATATGACTGATTTGCAAGAATGGCCTGGTATTTTTTTTTTTTTTTTTTCACTTTCAATCTTTATTTTATTTGGCCAAGTTTGCAAGTGGACAGTTTTCTTCATTATTATTAAACTTCCAGGTGCAGGGTGTAGTTGCTATGTGTGTTGCTGCTATGTGTGCATCAACCGAGAAGAAGCCTATTGTAGTTGGAAAACCATCAACCTTCGGCAAGCTCTCTAAAATGAATATTCTTTCACAATTATCTTGAGAATATATTTTTAAAATTATCGAAAATGAATATTCTTGTAATTACTTTGAGAATATTCTCATAATATAATCTTTTTTTTTATATTTTGAATCAATTTAAATTTTGGTTTGGCTTATAAATTGGATTAATTTAGAATATGACATAATTATATAGGTAGATATTGCAAATATAAAAAGATATGAAGATATTTTTTTTATAAGTATAAAAGATATGAGGATACCATTGATAGTTATAGAAAATATTTGAAATGAATAAAAAATATGAAAAAATATAATATTTAAATGATATAGAGAAAAAATAAATAAGTTGTTGTATGATATATTGTAAAAGTCAGTATATAAAATGGAAAAAGTGGGTTTTGGTGATGTATTTTAAAGGATAGGATAAAGAAACTATTGAGAATGCCCTAAGCAATGAACATATAATAACATGTAAACGTGAGCCAGTACATAATGCAAAACAAAGCAGATTGTCAAATCTTCATTGCAAACTTCAGAAAACATTTATTTACAACAATAAAACATATAAAATCATTTGGCATAAACATAACTGAACAACATCATGACACCACCCATGGTAAAGTTGTACAAATCCCAATGGCTAACCAAGCAGAAACAGAATGTGCATATTTCCCTTATTATTCTCAGAATCCCAAGTGAGCATACAAGAAATGCCTCGCAGAAAATCACTTTATTTCTAAAGTGGAAGCACCAGAAACAGAGATGTTGGTACAATCATTATAACAGAGACCACAGTTTTACACACGTGGTAAGGTTGGGACAGGAGCAGAAACAAAGACTCATGCTAGAGGTTTTAATATGCAACATTTCATATCAAAACAAAGTGCTGAACAGATACAGATCACATAATTGTATACACAATTTTAGATTTTAGATTTGCTCTTTTTATAAAGTTAAGAATAAAGTGCCAAAAATGCTCATGTCTATACCAGTCATGGCAGAGAACAAGAAATGCAAAAAAATATGCAAGTTTTCACAAAAATCAAACTTAGACAAGGTTCAGGCAAAGTCTAACATAGGAGCACGTCATACCAGACTCTCCTGGTGTATTGTCTAAATCTTGAGCCTGAACTCTAGTAATATCAACACCTAAGTTAGAAATATTCATTGACATATTAACAACATACACAAACAGAAAATCAATCCCACTAATAGAAATTACGCGATCCTGACAATAGATTAATGCAAGCCCATAATTAGTAATTACTTCATCATGTACCAGTCAAACAAAACAATCGCATTTTCAAACTAACCAACTTAATCCCAACATGTCAAATAAGCACAAACAGCCCACAATATCAACCCAAACAGCCACACTATTGCGTCATCTCCGCCCACCAACTCCCGACATGTCAAGCAACAAACATCTCACAGACTAACAGCGACTCCCCATGTCACACACAATCCAAATGGCAACCTAAACCAGCACAATTTTTGTTCATCCCTTCCTACTCCCCAACATTACAGTCACAAAGATTTTCCAAATAGTAACCCCCCAACAATTCACACAACCTTCAAATTCAATCATTTAAACATAATTCATAAAAAAAATCCAACAAAAACCAATCATTCATATCACACACGTAACAGTAGAAAATGGGCCTAATAATCTAATTTCATACCTAATCTCGTGTGATGGCCTGTGGAATTCAAGAGCGAAGTGTTCCAAGGACTTAACTACAACCTTGTGAACTAGCACAATGACGTCAAAACTTGAGTTCACACAGTGGGCTATTACATGGCAGTGGGGCTAAAATTGGACAAAGGCATTACCTTGGCAGCACTTCGAACAAAGGCTATGCAATACCATTGTTTCCACTGGTCACATTGGCAGCACTAACAGAGGGGACAATCTTGGACTTTGAGAGTGTGAGAACAAATGAGATGTAATAACCTGCTAGAAATTCAATGGTAGAATTTCTATAGACGTTAGGAACCTCGTGAAAATTTCATAAGTTTTCAAGAATCGACCGATCACATAGGTTTTAGTCTATCAGCGTAGTTAGTGTTATCACTCACTATGGTGCTAGAAGCGCGATTTTTATTATTTGAGATAGTTAAAAGTGTCAAAATGCGTTATGGTCTATGCCATTAGACTTAGTTGATTATTTAAGATTTTATGGCACAATAATCCCATTTTCATATTTTCGTACGAAACACTTGTTCGAAATTGTGTTTTTATTTTTAGGGGTGCTTCGGGGTTGAATTTTGATAAACAAATTTACTGTTAGGTTTGTGTGAATATTTAGGATTTTACAGTCCAAAGTTTTTTGTTCACTTTTTTGGAGTGAATAGTAACCTCGATAAGTGCAACAAGTGCAGTGTTTTCAGAAGCACAGTGTGGAATGTACAAATTAGGTTAGAGAAGTTTTATTTGGACACTTGGCAAGATCTTAGCCACACATGGTGAATAGTATTAGAAACTTGACACCAAGAGGAATCATTATAGATTGTGAAGGAATCAAGGTGTGAGATCATGCCACCTAGGCAAAACCCTATTCCATCCGACCAACCAGATTGTGCCAAACCAAAGAGGGTTTCCACCCTTATAAAATCCTATATGGTTGGAATCCAACTGAAACCCCAAAAGCATGGTTGAAATTGAAACCTTAAACGGTTTTCTCCAAACCCTGAAGTTGACCTCCAAACCCTAACTGAATCGGTTTCTAGCATTGTATTTAATCACTTGATTAACTCACTTCCATGTGCTATTAACCTTCAAATTCATGTTATGACATCATTATCCAACCTTTTAAATTTTTAAAATTTGATTGGGTAAAAAAAAATTGAATTTGAGCTTGATAGCATCCCAAACCCTCTATAAACCTCAAATTGAAGCTCATTCGGTTAAGGCCCATTAAGGCCCACAAATTTGGCCACCTTGGCATTACTTCTTGGCTAAGTATTCCACCCCCACATGGCTGACCATCTCTGCACAAGAAAACCCTAGCTTGTACTTGAAGTGATGGCTAGAAGCCACCTCACTCTTCTCCTCTTACAAGGCACCTTGGAGAGAAATATCTTGGGATATTTTTGTCCACTGATTTGGGTTGTCCAGACCAACCCTCTCGCTCATTCTTAGCCCTATCATCATCCCTCACTTGTATAAGAAATTGTCCAGCCCATTTCACACTCATTCCATCCCTTTGTCCCACTTTTCTTAGAAAGAAAACAAAAGACTCTCGAACAGCTTTTCTAAGTCCCTTTGCACGCCCGTTTTGAAGCTCTTAAGTGTTTTCTCACAAAGTTGCCTTCAAGAAAGTTTTCCTTTGTTAGTATAAGAAAGTTTTCCTTTGTTAGTATAATTGACTTGGTTATCTTATTTGTTCCATTTTAAGGTCATTTGTTTAGTCAAAAGTTGTTTTAACCCCAGAAAGGTCATTCTGGGTGATAAACTGGAGAGTGTGTTATATTTTGAAGTTTTGACCAAGCTAATAGACAGATCTTGATCCGAAATTTTTATGAAGTATTTTTAACATGTGTATATGATTATTGGTTGATGATTTGTTGCATGATTAAAGTGATCGATGAAAAATTTTCTTAGATCTAAAAACTTAGAAACTGGAAGATCAATCAAAAATTTTTGTTATAAGAAAGTTTAGATCTTTTGTGGTTTAATTTGATTCCAATGGCTTTGATATTTTTATTTAAGAATCCTAAGCCTCTTATATATATTTTAGTATGTTATTTTGAAGATATTCGATATTAGTTTCAAATATATGAATTTTTATGCAAGAGGATATTCGGTTAGGCCAAAGGATTGATGGTTTTGGGTAGATCCATGTTTTGGTTGATTTTTAACCATGTGATTTTGAGTTTAAAGCTTGGATCTATTTTAGGACACCTTTTTAAATCATGTGATATTTTGGTTTGAAGATCAATCTTTTTAGTGGTTGATCAAAACTAGTTAAGAAACAATTTTTGTTTTGGACTTAGTAGGAAGCTGAAAACTTCAAGTATTGTTTTGGTTATTTTGGTGACTTTTGTTTGATGATTCAAAAGATGGTTGTTCTTAGGATTATGTTATGAAGATATTAGAATAAAATCTTGGTTTGCTCATGACTTTTGAAATTGGAAGAATTGCAACAAAAATCATGAGGAATAACCTATGATGTTTCGATCCTATGAGGTTTTTCATAGTTTGTTTTTTTTTTTTTAATTTTTCTAAGTGGAAATTTAGTTTAGTACAAAATTCTATGAGGTATGTAAATTTTGGTAATGTTTAGAGTTAGGATGCAAAATCCTTAAGTTAGGGGTAAAATGGTCATTTTTCCACATGTAGGGTAAAATGGTAATTTTACTCTATGTTAGTATTTTTTTTCCCATGTTTCTACTTATTAGTGATGAAGTTTTTAACTTTTAGAATCACTACTTACAATTCCTCGTGTTTGCACTTGAATTCTCATTTAACATGAATATCGAGGTAAGGTAGCTTTTAACTTACTATCAGTTTACTGTTTATGTGTGATGGATAAATGAACTACAGTTCATGTATGTATGTTATCATATATGATATGTCATGTCATGTCATTACATAATCATCTGTTACACATGATTTATTCTGTCATGAAATACTTATATGTTACACAATATATTCTGTCACATATTTCTATATGTTGCAAGTATGTCATGTTACGTTATGCCATCTGTTACACATATGCCATGTCACGAAATATTCATTGTTACACTATGCCATGTTATGAAATGTTGTCCATTACATGTTATGCCATGTTACGAAATGTTGTATATTATATGTTATGTCAAGCTACGAAATATTTTCTATCAAGTACATAATGTCTTTCGACTTACATTCATGTCATATTACGCTACGTCAGGACTTCTGTCCTTTCATATTCATGTTATGTTTCGTCTCGATTACAGTTTGTGTATCTCGGAAACAAACTTTCAAGTCAGTCATGCCTAGGATACTCATGATGTATCCATTATGTTTTGTGATTTGTATAGTTTCTCGTGGTTTTACATATCTCTCAACATAATATGGATAGTACTATAGAGTATAAGCACCCTCTTGCGTAGATAAAGAAGATGATATCTCTAGGGTAAAGGAACCACCCCTCTGTTGAGAAGTCCCACACTGTGATATCCCGTATTTTAGTGTATTTTAATTAAAGTAGTATTTTAATTAATTTAAATATTGGTTCTCTTATTTTAAAATTATCAGATTTTTCGTTGGCTTATTTTTATGATTTTTAAGTTGTGAAATTTATTTTGGTATGCTTTCTTAATATTAATTATTGTTTTGCATTTAAATTATTCTTTAATTTAAATTAGTTGTTTGTGGGTTTTAAAATTATTGTATTGTTGGATTTAATTATTTTATTTTACTTAGTCACTATGTTTAAATTAGTTTTATTTAAATTACTATTTTGAAATTATTTTTGTTGGATCAATTTTGTGACCTAAGTTGAGAGGACTAGACCTCATTTCTTTCCCTCACATTTTCTCTTTCCTCTTTTTCTTTTTTTCCTCTTTTTCTTTCATTTTTCCTCTTCATTTTTCCCTGTTTTTTCTCCTTCCCCGCGCACGACCAACCCCTCCTTCCCTCTCTTCCCGTCCATTCCTTCTTCCTCCACCCTGCACCGCCGCGCGCTGCCGTGACCGTCACCACCCCTCTCCTCCTCTTCCCCACCGGCCTGTGACCTCACCTCTCTGTTTCTAGCCTCTCTCATGCCGCCGTTAATCCCCACGCACGGCTTCAAGCTACGGCACCTTTTGAGCTCTAGGGCTGCCGTTGTGCCACCACCAGCCACCAACTTTTCACCACACCACCCTCGACCTCCCAGCTACCTAACCCACCTATCCACAACCCCGATCTGTCACCGGTGAAGCACATCCATCCCCATTTTTTATTTGAGCTTTTTGGTCTTCAACCGCCACCCACGGCCAACGACTACCACCACTAGCTTCATTAACATCCCTAAGCCCTTCCCTAGCAATCTCTAATCTTCGTTTGACCCCATTCAAAATCTACCATTTTGAGACCCACGACCATAGTGCATTTTGCATTGTTTGGTTGTTATGCTGCCACTTCTAGCATCTTCATGATCTTTTGAAAAGTATATTATAGCGCTGTAAGTATTTTCCCAAATAACTTTTGAGATTTAAATGTATTTTTGCACTAACTCATATTTACTGTGAATTGGTTGGTTGTGTCGGACTAAGTCCGAGGAGTAAAGGAGTCGGTGGATTGGAGGATGGAGTTGACTGAGTGGATTATGTTGGAAATTGTTGGGTGTTGGATATTTGTGTCGTGTCTTGTACATTGCATAATTGCACGCATGTTCATGTTTGTAAATGAAAACTGGGTTTTCGCATGATTGCCTACATGTTCATGTGTTTATATTTGAAAACTGAATTTTCATGTGAAAGATGATTTTGGGTATGTTTAAATGAATGAACTGAGCGGTTTAAGAAAGAGGAAAAGAGACTGTAGGGATGGTGGTAGAGTCCCACCTGTGATTCCCGCATACGGTGCACGCGGTAGGGATGGTGGTATAGTCCCGCCTGTGATTCTCGCCTACGGTGCATGCGGTAGGGATGGTGGTAAGCAGGGATGGTGGTAGAGTCCTACCTATAGTGCTCAGATAGGTACCCCTTGTGTGGAAAGGAACTGTAGGGATGGTGGTAGAGTCCCGCTTGTGATTCCCGCCTACGGTGCACATAGTAGGGATGGTGATATAGTCCTGCCTGTGATTTTCGCCTACGGTGCATGCGATAGGGATGGTGGTAAGCAGGGATGGTGGTAGAGTCCCTCCTGTAATTCCTGCCTATAGTACTCGGATAGGTATCCCTTGTGTGGAAAGGAACTGTAGGGATGGTGGTATAGTCTCACTTGTGATTCCCACATACGGTGCATGCGGTATGAATGGTGGTAAGCAGGGATGGTGGTATAGTCCCTCTTGTGATTCCCGCCTATGGTGCATGCGGTAAGGATGGTAGTATAGTCCCGTCTGTGATTTCCATCTACAGTGTCCGATTGGTTTTTGTGTGAATCATTTTCTGGAAAAATGTCGGATTATTATTTTTAGACCAAAATGAGATTTTGGCGTGCGTTGGAAAATATTCATTTTCAAGGAAAATGATGTTTTTGGGTCTAATGCATATTTGTTGGTTGCATTAATGCATTTTTATCTCGTGGGTTGTTTGGATTATTACTTACATGTGGTACCGTTTTATGGTATCGCAGATTTTGATGCAGATGAGGATGAATAGCCTGAGGTTTTGGCTCTGCTAGAGGAGTGATTTGGAATCACTCGCTCGTGTTTGGGATTTGTTTCCAGTTTGTTGAATTATGTATTTTGGAATTATTATGTTTTATGGGATAACTGTATTACTCTTTTAAAACGTTTTGTTTTAAGTGAATTTATATTAAACAATTATGGTACTTAGTTGACTTATTTAATTTATCCGCTGCATTTTTGTTGTGCACTTTTTGCATGTTGCACACACTTGAGCACTTATCATTGGGATGCGTGACCCATGTTGTCATCATCCCTATATCACGATTCCCGTATTTCCGTACGTGGGAGTCGGGGCGTCACACACACGACTTAGGGACAAACTCATCCTATGCTTTATAAGGAGTTGCCACACTTCTCTTATTAGGCCTTTTATGGGAAGAAATGAATGTCTCTATATGGTATCAGATCTAGGTTAATCTATGACCATTGATGGGCTCCTGCGACCTACCACGATGATGGTATCGGAAATACTGGCCCACACGTAACGGGGCGTATTGAGAAGTCCCACACGGCTTATGGACAAACTCATCCTGGACTTTATAAGAAGTTACATCACTCCTCCTATTAGGCCTTTTATGAGGAGAAATGAGGGTTTCTATACCCCCCTTGAGAAGTCTTCTAGAAGTCATCTAGGAGTCGATGGTGTATGTATGGAGGTTCGTTTTTATTGAGGCCTTGGGAGTGGTTGATCTCCTACCAACTTTATATAATTTTCACATTTATGTATCTAACTTAAATTCTTGTGCTTTATCACTTCTTTAAGCTTTTATCTTGTCTTTTCTTGTCTTCCTTTAGCTTTAAATGATCCTTTCCTAGTGGGCTGAGTCTGGCCAATTTTGTTATCAACAGATGCCCGCAATTTTTAAGATTGACTTGTCCAACAAGAGAGCTAGCCTTCGAAATCTTCCAATTAATTGAAATTTAGATTATCCGTGGAAACTACATGCAGTTGAACACTAGGAACTTATCCCTGGTTTTTCCTCGTCACACAAGGCAACAAAGATCTTTGAGGGTGGACCTTGAGGAGATATGTTAATCCGGGTAGGGCCAATGAGGATTGCCCTCTAGGATGCTTGCTTTTCTGAACTTATGTAGGATAACTAAGCGCATTTATAGTTGTGTGTAGGGCTGTAAACAAGCAGAGCTCGAGCGAGCATGGGGTGTTCGAGCTCGGCTCGTTCACTACTCGAGTCTAGCCCAAGCTTGACTCGTTTGTCAACCGAGCTTATGAGAATGTCTGAGCTTGGCCCATGTACATGTACTGCACTCGGTTATGTTAACGAGTCGGGCCCAAGCTCGACTTGAGCTCGGCTCTTTAATGCAAAATTTTAAAACTAAAATTAATAATATAAAAATAAAAGAAATGCATCAGTAAAATAACACATTAAATACAATTTTGCATCACGAAGCCTTCAAGAGTATTATGGCTATGGTACATTAAATGACATTTTACATCCTAATGGAACAAGTAAATCAAAAAAATACTTTACAACAATAAATTATGAAGTAAGATATGTTAAACTTCAAAACAAAAAATGGGCTATAAAATCAGTGAAGTTCTCAGTCTTCATGAATGGAGCCAGAAATCTTGATATTGTTGCCCTGCATACACTAATACACTAAAACATTTAAGCTTATTTTTAATCCCTTGCTCAAGTACTGTTAACTTAGTAATATTGTCAATGGATGTTTGATAGGAAATGCAACACTTAATTTGCCTAAAAAATCAATGTCATATCTCTAACATAGTTACACAATACAATTATACAAGCAATCTCATAAATAAATATGTGCATCTGGGATTCAGGCAAGTTGAAATCTGAAATCACCATGACAGAAGTCAACAAGTTCCCAAAATCAGATAGAAATATGTGCATCATGGATTCAGACAAGTTACCAACTGCAATTACCAAATGCAGTTACCAAAGAAGTTACCAAAACAACGAGTATGCAATAGGCAAAAGGCACGACTCATATAAGCCAGACAACAAACTGTGAGGCGGACAACTGCAATAGGCATAGACTAATACAACAGGCAGTTACCAGCCACAAAAATAATCGAATCTGCCAACCAGCAAGCAACAGTATGCAATACTCAATAGGCATACACTAATACCACATGCAATTACCCAAGAAGTTACAAGTTCAGTAACAAGTTCACAACAAGTTATCAAAGTTCAACAAAATCAGCCAAACAAAATTAAACAGATAATTGCAGTTACCAAAACAAGTTCACAACAAGTTACCAAAGTTCAACAAAATCAGCTAGAGAACTGTAGTTACCAAACTTCACAAAATCACAATAACTGAAAGTTACCAAACTTTTACAAAATCTGAAATCACCATGACAGAAGTCAGCAAGTTCCCAAACTTGAACAAAATCTTCATGACAACGTGCAAACATTGATAAAGTAAAAAATATTAATATATTTTTTTTCCCTTGCATCATTACTCAAGAACTTTTAACTTAGTAATATTGTCAAGGGATTCGGGAAGGAGTGAGTCGAAGTGTGAGTCTAGGATTTCTCAAGAAAGTCTGAAGGAGTGAATCGAAGTGTGAGTTTGAGAGTCAAGACTTGCGAGTTGAGAATGAAACGGCGCAAAAGTGATAGTAAAGAGTCTAAAGACTTAAGTTTGTAACCCTAAGGTAATGGAATCAACGGCTTCTATATTATATTTAGGTTGATCCAATGGCCTCAGGCCCTCACAGGACCAATGTAGCTTAAGTACAAAATTAAATACTATAAATCTATACTAATTTAAATATTATTATATGTTAAAAAAATACTATAGTCTATAAATTATAATACATGTTAATTGCTATATACTATAATTTTTAGACATGTCTATAATTGCAATATACATGTTTTCCGTTTTTACCCTTTTTTCTCTCTATGGGTGAATAGGGTTTCTGCATTACGTCGTTTCACTTTGGCCTCCTCTTGAGGCTGCATGGCAGCCGCTGATGGTGGTGGCACAGGTCGGCCTTCTTTTGCCGACCTGGTTGCTACTGTTCCGCAGCCCATCCTTGAGATGGTGCTGCCGCCCCGTCCCCCGAAGATGGTAGATGGTGAGATATATTTCTAGTTTTCCAAAGATGAAATAGAACGATCTGCTGAACTGTTTAGATACTCTGTGGTCCTCAAGTTTTTGAAACAACGACCTTCTCTGGACACTGTCCGTGCATTCATTCATAGCTGTTGGGGAGGGTGATGCAATGATTCTCTCTGACAAAGATTTTAATTCGGTTGTGTTGTTTCCGCAAGGTTACTCTGCACTAGTGGATGAAAATTCAACCCAAGATGATAACATGGTTTATGTGGAAATAGAAGGTGGCTTGGAAAATGCATCAGAAATTCCTTTACCAGTTTCTAATGAGAATGCTACAGGTGCTATAGTGGGGAAAAGTCCTATGATGTTGCCCAGTGAGGGGCTGGAGTCGTTTGTGGTGCAGGATAGGATCATTGTGGAGAATGAATTATCTGGGGATGAGGAGCCTGTGGACGTTCATGTAGAGAAAAGGCTTGAGATGGAGAATGCTTCTGAACCTGAACCAGACATTCAAGCAGAGGTTTTCCCGCAGGACAAAGAGTACCTAACCGAGTCTGAGGCCAATGAAGGTAAGAGGAAATATAAGAAAAAGATGTTTATCAAAATGCGCAGCTCATCTCGGGTTCATGACTGATATTCAAATCTTGTCTAATGATTGATTCCATTTTTGTATGGAATATTAGAGGGGTTGGGACCTCCAGAAGTAGAGTTAAGAAATTGATTGGTAAGTTGAAACCGAAAGTTGTTGCGCTCTTAGAACATACGAGTTCAAAATTGATTGTGTTAAAGAGGCTAAGATTTCAAAATTAATCCCCCCATATTGACCATAGAAAATAGTGCACAAATCAAGTTATAACATTTACAAACTTTATAAATACAAGATAATTTACAATGAACTTAAAAATGATATTAAGTTCATAACCAAGAAACATAATGTTGGCCACTATTTGAGAGATCAAGTTAAATAAAATAAAATAAAAACACCACAACAGTACAAAGATCTCAGTGTTCATTTTCAAGATCTACATTCCCTGTCTAATAGGTTGCAATTTGTGTGAATATAATGCAAAATTAGTATAGTTTGTAACTTGTTAGTAATCTTTGATTCTTTTGATAAACATGACTCATAACTTTGAGATAACTCAACCATGTGTTTGTCATTTGTTAGTAATCTATTTTTCATGAAACATTCTGCAGTACATTTCATTTATGGTGCATCATGATGGTGTGAATTAATGGGTTGAGCTAGCTTTAGCTAGCTTTAGATTAATATGTTGAGTTTGCACTCGATGGTGTGAATTAATGGGTTGAGATTCAGTATTTATAGTTTCAACCTTATACTTGACTGATTCAATTAAGTATAAGTTATGTAGAGAAACATAGTTAGTGGTCAAAAGCAAGATTTGTATAGGCTGGCCCAAGTTGTAGGTAAGTATTAGGATAAATTTTGTTGTGCCTTATTGATATGAGTGTATTGGGAATAAGTCTTGCAAGATCATAAAGTTTCTTAATGGTTTTATTGACAAGAACATGCAAGGCTGTTGAGCCCTATAAAGTTGGTAAAAAGATGACAAATATCTTGCTAGAAATGTTAAATTTAAACAAGACAGAGATGGTATCAATTGATATAATCTCAAATCAAGAGTTCACTGAGGTGATTCAAGGGGTTCAACATAGAACCTTGCTTAATTAATATATGCAAAAGTATGCAAGCGACTATGCCAAAGCATAAAGTGTGGACTTATCAACCTGGTCGATGACTGTGGTGATTATATGCCCTATCTCGAACGTTGTTTTTTTTAACATTAAGCATCTAAACTGTCCATCTACTGATAGAAATGGTTGTTTGTAGGGAGATATTCAGCAAATTGCAATGGTACTTCGATTATTCAATTTTCCCATGCCATGATCATCAACCTCAAGCATCTCCTCAAACTCCAAATAGTCATCCTTGACAGATTAGGTAAATGGGAATTATTCTTTTAGAATTGTTTCCCTTTACATTTTTCCTTACTTTGTTTTGTTTTTTGTTTTAGTATTTTCTTTACTTGGATGGAACTCACCAAAGGAGAGACAGTGAAAATCATTCACACTAATAAAAAATCTGGGTTTCAAAGAAAGGTATCCGAATTTGGATTCCAAATTAAGCTAGCTAGCTAGGTGTAATTAATTTTAAAACCCAGATCACTTTTGTATTGTCTTGTCTTGATGTTCTAGCTAGTTAGCACTTGATAATTAAGAGACTTTGACTCCTAATCATCTCGATAATCTTTTGTCAAAATCACCAACAACTCCACCAGTACATGCATCATCATCATTGATGTTAGTCATAAACAGTGGTTGTGAGAGCTTATGGCAAACTACTAATTAAATCAACTACCGAACCAAGAGAAACTTTCATTTTGTATTGTTCTTTGACAATCCATGAAGAGAAAAAAAAAAGATTATTAAAGCAATAGTGCTCCCTTTAATATATCATGTACGTATATACGAGGGAAGAAAGTGTTACAATGTCTCCCTCCAGAATAGATTAGTTTTTTTAACACCTGAATTGAGGCATTCAACAAAGCTAAAAATCCAATATAACTCATCAAAAACCTTTTAGGTTCACTCTGGTCATTCATAATTTATATATGTCAACACATGACCCATATATATATATATATCATGATCTTTTGCTATCCATGAAGATTCAGGAAAAAAAAAATACATAAAATAAACAAAAATAACAGCATGGAAAAGAGCCTGCATAAATATATATATATATATATCATTTTGATGATTACATACGTGCCATAGGCCAATCCCAGGCTGACAAGTGGCCCCCTAAGGCAGGTCCCACACCCCCATGAGCCAATCACGGAATTAGAGACTTATTTGGTGGGGAACACAGGTGAGGCCTAGCTAGTCATGTAAATCTTTTGCTCATTACCTTTAACATATATATATATCATTAATTAGTAATAAATTATTAAGAAGATGATCTATGCTATAAGTAATAAACAGCAATATTTGAGGGAGATGGATTATTCTCTACTAAATCAGCATGGGAATGCATAAGGGTGAGAAGTCCTATTCTAGAAGAGCATAAATGGATATGGAATAAATTACTCCCAAAAAAATTCTCAATATTTATGTGGAAAGCTTGGTATGGCGCTCTAGCGGTGGATGATAGAATTAAGAGGATTGGAATTCCTATAGTATCGAAATGCAACTGCTGTAGACAAGGGCAGGAGGAAAATCTGAACCATGTCTTATTTGAGGGAGAATTTGCAGCGAAAGTTTGGGAAAAGTGTGGAAGGTTATTGGGGATGTCGGTGGGTAGAACTTGGCGTGGGACTTGTCTGAGCTGGTTTAGAAGAGCTTCAAGTTACTCTCAAATAGGTGTACTAATTGGTTTATTGCCTACTATTATTTCTTGGAGGCTATGGGGAAGAAGGTGTTCAGCTCGTATGGCAAATAGTATGGAATCGGAAAATGTGGTGTGGCATTCTATCAAATACTGGGTAGGCATGATTAGCAATGGCATTTCAAAAATCAAAAAGTTTCAGCAGGCCGATTCTTACATATTACAGAGTCTGAATATTCAGCCTATTCTGATACAAAAACAGCAACTTAAATATGTTTCATGGTCCAAGCCTACCAATGGAAGAGTGAAGCTAAACACGGATGGAAGTTCTATGGGAATCTCAGGAAATTCAGGGGCTGGTGGAGTGATTCGGGATGAGCAGGGACAAGTGTTGTTGGCTTTCTCTTTGAATATAGGAAATGGAGATAGTAACAGAGCAGAATTACGAGCTCTGTTGGAAGGTATTAAACGGTGCAGGCAATTACATTTGATAGCAGTGGATATAGAAATGGATTCGGAAGTGGTTCTCTCGTGGCTGAGGAAAAATCGGTGTGGAACATGGTATTTGGAAGATTATTGGGAGGAGATTCAAGAAATGTTAATGAGTATGGATTATAAATTCTCTCACATTTTCAGGGAGGGGAATTCGGTGGCTGATTGGTTAGCTAGAAGAGGAGTTACAAGTGATAATGCAGAATGGAGAAACAGAAGTGAGCTGCCGCTTGCGCTGAGAGCTTTGATCAGAATTGATAAATGGGGATTACCGTCAATAAGAAGTAGAAGCAAGGTATAGCAGGGGTTCGACCTGTTCTATTGTAGCTATACTGCATAAACCGTTTCATGGATGAGTTTGTATCCTAATATTGCAGTAGAAGCATGTCGTATGTGTAGTATCGGCAAGATAAAATAAGGCGTTGTCATTTTGTTTATTTTATAAGTCTGGTTTCGGGATGTTTAGTGGTTAGGAATGTGAGTATTATATAGGCTTGTTTAGTACTGTGTTTATATTTTCTTTGTAGTTTTTAGATGGTATTAGGGAGGATTTTATTATTTTCTCAAATACCAGTTTTTTGTAAACACGGNAAAAAAAAAAAAAAAAAAAAAAAAAAAGCAATAAACAGCAATGATAAGATGATCCATCTTAAGCAATAAACAACTAATTCGGATTTGTCTAGATTTTTAATTATAATTCCTTGCTTGTTTGTTTGGTACCTTGTATGGGAAGATTTGATGAAAATGTGGTTTGTCTTCATCTTTATCATGTGCTCTCCCTTCTCTCTAAACTCTTCAAAAACCAAATCCGGCTAGAGGGGATGGGAGCTTCTGCTCCCTCCCCCCCTCCCTTCTCCTTTGTTCGATTTTCTTCCTGTGTAGTGTTTGATTTTTGTTTTGTGTTTTCTCAGGCCAAATAAGGGAGAATCGCTGATTTGGGACTTTACGACGACTACAAGACTACACGCGCCCCACCTTGGTTGAAGCTTCAGAGTTGTAGGCATATGGCTCTCACACACCACCGTGAGGAGCCTTTTGCCGATGCCACGAGCTGCGTTTCTGGGGCCAGTGACTCCGAGGCTTCCAAGATTGATCGTCAGCCTTCCTCCTAGAATGGCGTGTATCCTGCACGTGCCACTACAGCCTCTTTGCATTCTATTTTTTTGGTTTTTGCAGTGTTTTCTTAGTGTTTTTCCATTTTATTTTATTTTCTTTATTGTCTTTACTCTAGAAAAATAAAAATAAAAAACATCATCCTTTCAGACTTTAGTCCGAATGGGGGATTTTGTTACCTCTGTCGTGGATAGAGTTGTACTGTCTCTTAAACCTAGGTCTTTAGAGATTTGCCATCTGAACTACACCATGTCAGTCACGAAAGTGTGCTGGAAAGTTATTAACGTTTGTAATTGACTTGTTCTGTTTTCAGGTCAACTGTGTAATGTCCACTTTTAATGAAGGAATGTGCTCCATTTAAATATATATATAACCAAAAAGAAGATCATTGGTTTTAACATTAATTTTATAATCCAAGTACTCCAAGGAACATATATATATTCGAATAAATATTTATTTAAAAATTATTTATAAGATCGAATGCCAGCTAGTTAGATCATGCATGTAGCACGAGGTTTGACTAAAAACATTAAAAATAGCTCCCTCCTAACAGGCATCAACAAAAAATACATAAATAGAATGTTTCAAATATTTTGATTACATGAATTAATGAATTAATTGCTCTTTGAAAATTAGGGTAATGGAAAAGGAGACATGTTGAAATCACAACACTTTAAATTCAAAGACAGCATCATGTGTTTCCCATATTATGTGGCGAGTGGCTTTGAGGGTGGTGGAACATTAATTTATTTTTTTCTTGTGCAAAATAATGCTCTCATGTATATTTCAGTTGGAGATTCGACTTTTAAGTCTAAGAAAGAAAGAGATAGCTTAAACTATGGTTTTTAACTTTGGGGAAGTTTAAAAACATCTTTTTTTAAACCTTTGATCATTTCAACTTCCTTAGCCATTCTATCAGTTTTATATAAAGAAATATCTGAATTGACTTCAACACATCATGTTACAAATTGATAATTGTTTTATAGCAGTGTTTCTCAAAGCTTCAAGAGAATAGAACCTAATCATCACAAAGTTGACACTTTTAAGAGCATAAAATCAATTCCACCTTGAGAAAAACATTGATTCCAAACCTATAAATGAAAACTAAGAGAAAGAAGGAGCTTTGAATGCCAAGCTCTGCAAATGCATCCCAAGCTGTGCTGTCAAGGCATAATTCAAGTTTCTTTGTGACAAATTACCCGATTTTTCTTCCCCAATTGAGGCCATGGGCCTAAACCAGACAACTAATAGTAATAGTAGGATAATTAAATAAAAGACACCATTGTTCTAAATGCAATCCAGCTTTGAGTTCCCCCATGCTTTCAATTCCAAAATCATAACATGCATGTTTATTAGTTAGTAGCCACATAGGATTGTTTGTATTGATTTTAAAATACATTATAAGAATTCCATAGTTACATTATACATACACAAACACATAGGCAATTTATGCATAAATTGAAAGAGAAATATTTCCATAACACAGTTAACAAACTACTTGCTATCAACAACTTGAGTAAAGTGTACAAAATAGATACTAATTTTGTGTTAGAATAAACAGTTTCATTAAGAACATAAAAGCCAAAAAAAGAGAGTATCTTACCAACAGTAATCAACTCCAACCGAGTGGAGGAGAGGATGGGGAGGAGGTGAGTTGGATAACCCTTTGCCACCAGGAAAAGGTTCTTGCTTGATGTTGAATGGCAGCTTAGGAAATGTCAAAAATTATGTTTTAAACTGGAACTGGCAAAAGGACTATCACGTTCGGCGGAAAATGTGGCACAATAGCTTCTACAGTCACCAAATCGGTGGGGTCTTCGCTGTTAGTGGTGGTTTTCGTTGGAAGAGACAGTCGTGTGGCAATGTTTTTTGAGTGAGTTTTGCTTAATGTGCAGGTAGAGAGATCAAAAATGGAGAAGAAGAAGTTACCAGGTGGAGAATGGTTGGCAAAATGAGACAGTGAAAATAGGCCAAAAGCAAAAAGACGGAGGAGGTGACGCCATGCACAAACACTAGGAATGGTGGATTTGCAGGTCAAGGAAAATCGAGGGTGATGGCCAGTTTGTTGAATTGTAGAAGGGTGTTGGGGGAAATATGTTGGGGGGAAATAAAAGGATTTGGTGATTTTGGCACCCCACTAATGCATACCGATGGAAATCATAGCGTCGCAACAGGTTTTTTTCTTTTCCAGCTATTTAAATCATCGCAACAGCTACATAAAGCATCGCAACAAAGTAAATAATGGACCCTTAGCGTATGAGTATGGAAAGTGATGTTAGACGCCGCGGCGATTTGGAAATCGATGGAAAAAAAACATCCTTTTGCAACGATTTTAATTGCAATGAATTAATAATTGCCGAAAAAACCCTCATTTCTTATAATGGTATCTTACGTACGACAACCAAGAGAAAAAAGGGAAAAAAAATAGAAGAATAAAAGAGTAGGATATATGAGAAGAATAAACAATTAGGGAAGCCTAACTATTTTGGACGTGTTTCGCACTCCTGCGTGTTCCAGCTACGAACCTCCAACAAGTTAATCGAGAAAGGCTGGTATTAAAATGCCTTCGATTTCTAAGTCAGACGACTTGTTTTAATTAAATAAAGAACAGAAATTCCGTTCACTTGCTTGGCTAGTTCATCCCTTCTCGTATACATAGAGGTCGGGAGGAGTCTGCTTTCGTCTCCATACTAACCTTATCTCTTATTTGAATTAGGTTATTTATTTGAATCTCCCTCTTTATTTGATCTTGTTCGATCGCAGAGAATGGATTAGAATTTACCCTACTAATGCGAAATCTATTGGGTCTGGATAAAATATTTCTTCTTTGTTTTAGCCCTAACGGACAACTACTATCTCTAACATCTTCTACTACTAGAACACAGCATCTCACATCCCATTACTAAGGGATGAACAAAATTAACTATTGGTAGTGCCATGTCATCTTTTTTTTTTTTTTTCAATTTCTCCCCCAGCCCCACATCTCTCCTCTGTTCCCAACAGAGCCCCCTGCACCCTATGTCTCCCTGCATTCCCAAATCCCCAACTCCCATCGATGTTGTACCATCTCGCCACCGCTGCAACTACCAGTTGCCATATTAATTTGCGTTTCTTAGTAATTTACAAAGGTCTAAAGGTTGATGCTTTATGGATTCTTTGATCCACTGCTTGGCTATCCAGAAATGTGTGGGTAAGTAAGACAAATAAGCTAGTTTTGCCCATTAGTCTTTTTTTTTTTCTTTCCTGAGTCCACAATCAATAAAATATCGAAGGTTTGGAAAAGTCTACAATTTTCCTGCTTTGTCTCTGCAAACATATCTTTATCCACGAATCTCTGGATCCGAAGCAAATTCACCCACCCTCCACGAATCACTTTCTTTTTAATAAAAAACAAAACAAATCAAAAAACAAAAATCTAGGAACTAGTGATGAGCTCAAAGGCAAATATATCAGATGGGTATGAGAATTAGGAGTAGTGGAATCGGGAGAGAGAGAGAGAGAGAGAGAGAGAGGTGACAAAGAGATGAAAGAGAATAAGAGATGGGTATGTGTCAATAAAATAACTAGTAGTGCGGAAGTGGGTTGGCAGCGAAGTTGGTGCAACACTGTTGACTGAAACTAGAGGCAAAACTAGGTGAGCTCAGGTCTGAGGGGTTGGGAAATGAAGGGGGGAGGGGGACTCGAGGTGGGTGGAATGCAGGAGAAAAATGAAAAAATAATAATAATAATAACTTAGATGACATGGCATTGTGCCATGTCAGCTTGTGGACTCTCTGTGGAATTCTTGTGTGGCTCTAGCAACCCTCATACAGAATGGTTGAAAAGATGTTTTTTAAGGAAGAGGGGTGGTACTCAAGATTTTATTGATTGCTTTCTTTTTTTGCGGAGGAATACCATATAAAAAATAAAGGTTATGTTGGAAATATTATTAGAGTCCTTTATAGGCTAAAGAACTCAGATCCAAAATTTAAAACAGAAATATACAAGTATCAGAGATAAAATATCAAGATCAATAAGAACAAGTAATAAATCAGCAAGAAATAATAAAAGAAAGAAAGAATAAGAAATACAAACAGGGATTACGTGGTTCAACCCTAATGGACTACATCCATGGCAGGAACAGCCTCAGAGATCATTCTTTATTGAGTAATCTTCAAAGCCAATGTATCATACATACGTTTAAACTAATACCGAGCCAAAACAAGCCACAATCTCTCTTGCTTTCTCCCTCAGTAACAAAACCCTAGATTAAACTCTCTCTATACACTGAGCTCCCAAGGACAGCAATAACCCAAATGAAAACTGACTCCCGCAACCCTAATTAGAACAATATTACATATATATACATGCCCAGCAGATTACAACACGTGTACTCATCCAGCGGCTCTTATTCCAGTGAAGCCATCGACTGCTCACGTACATAGCACAGGTTCCCTTCACTACATAGTTGATAAGTGCCGCTACCTATCACCAAGTGTCACAAGTATATTGGCTACATAAACATCAGTTAGTTTATAGAAGACAAATGGTAGAATAATTGACACAATATTCACAATTCTCCACCTTGACAATATTATACCCATCACTTCTATCATATTCTCATCTTGGCTATTCTTGCAATGTCCCTCTATTAGGGCCCTCTAGTAGACTACACGTTGATTAAGTTCAGACAGTGTCTGAACTTTGCTAATGGTAGAGATTTAGTCATCATGTCTGAGGGATTTTCCTCAGTTGGAATTTTCTCCATTCCAACTTCCCTAGACTCAATTACATCACTTACAAAATGAAGCCTAATGTCTATATTCTTAGTCCTTTCATGATATACTTGGTTTTTAGCCAAATATTTTTTTTTTTTTTTGATAAAAGCGGAACTTGTTCCATTCATGAACGGGGACATACAAAGTTGACTTAAAAAGTCAATTACAATCGTTACAAGCTTCCCAGCACACTTTCGTGGCTAACATGGTCTAGTCCTGACGGCAATCTCTACAGACAGAAGTCTGAGAGACAACACCCCTCTATCTAAGATAGAGGTAACAGTAACCCAACAAAACAAATCTCCATACCCGACTAATCGGGATATGGAGTTGGAAACCCCATCTTCTCCGTCAACGCAGAGTGGGGACACAAAATCCATTCGGACCAAGGTCTGAATGGCATTACATTTTTTGATTTTTATTTTCTAGAAAGTAAAGACGATACATTAAGGAAAATACATTGTGAAAACACTGTAAAAATGAAAAAACAGTGCACAAAAAAGCAGTTGGAGGGAAGACCGACGGTCGGGCTTGGAAGATCCAGAGGTGCCAAGTCGGAAACGGCCGCGCGTTGCAGCGGCAGAATGTTCCTTGGTGGCGCGTGGTAGCCACGCGCTGGCGAACTCCGAAATCTTTGACCCTCGCGTGCGGGCTACGCGCCGCTCCGATGGAGGCCGCAATTGGAGGTTTTGTAGATCGGCGGTGGGGCAGTCTCCTAGTAGGGCGCGTGTTACCTGTCGAGTGCCAGAAAGTCATGAACGCCGATTCCCCTTTGGCTGGCCTGAAAAAAACACGAAAATAAAACTAAAACTACACTAAATGGAAAAAACAGATGGAAAAGGAACAGAGGGTGAGGGGGGAGGAGCCTAAGCTCCCACCGCCTCTGACCGAACTCGATGGAAGGTAAGTTTGGGGGAGGGGAGCTTTCGGGAGCCGAGAAAGAGAGCTTTTTGTATATTCTCTTTAGCCAAATATATTAAACTATGGTTATCACAATGTACACTGATTTTTCCTTGAAAAATGTCTAATTCAGGTGATATACCATTTAGCCATATTGCTTCTTTTATAGCCTCTGTCAAAGCTATATATTTAGCCTCTGTTGTAGATAAGGCCACAACAGATTGCAAGTTTGACTTCCAACTAATAGCCCCCCCATAAGCAGTGAAAACATGACCTGTTAAAGATTATCTGGTATCACTACCAGCATAGTCAGCATCTACAAAGCCCTCTAACTCACAACCTTTCTTAACATTTGATCCATAGTTCAGGCCCAAATTAACAGTTCCAGACATATACCTTAATATCCATTTAATGGCTTGCCAGGTGCCTTACCAGGGTTACCCATAAACCAGCTAACAACACTGACAGCATAAGTAAGGTCAGGCCTTGTGCAGACCATTGCATACATCACACTTCCCACCATGCTAGCATTGGGAATTTGTTGCATAAATGTTAATTCTGAATCAGTTTTTGGGGCCTGACTCGAGGACAACTTGACATGTTGACCCAAAGGTGTGCTTACAGACTTAACTTGGTCCATACCAAACCTTTTGAGAACTTTAGAAATGTAATTTTTCTGGGATAGGTACAGACATCTCTCTGACCTATTCCTTATAATATCCATTCCTAAAATTCTACTAGCTGGTCCTAGTTCTTTCATATCAAATTCAGATTTCAACATACACTTAGCCTGTTTGATTAAAGCAGGATCTTTACATGCTACCAACATATCATCTACATACAGTAAAAGATATATTAATATTCCATTAAAATCTTTATAGTAAACACAGCTGTCATAACAGCTTCTTTTAAAATCATTTTCAAGCATGTAAGTATCAAATCTCTTATACCATTGCCTAGGAGATTGTTTTAGACCATATAAAGATTTTTTAAGCAAACACACTTGATTTGAGTTAATGTCTTTTATAAACCCCTCAGGGGTTGCATGTAAATTACCTCTTCTAATTCTCCATATAAAAAGGCAGTTTTTACATCAAGCTGTTCTAAATGCAAATCATGATATGCAATGAAAGATAGAAGCAGTCTAATAGAACTATGCTAAACCACAAAAGAGAATATCTCATTGAAATCTATTCACTCCCTCTGAGTGAAACCTTTAGCCACTAGCATTGCCTTAAACCTAGTACCTTCTACCCTTGGTAAGCCTTCCTTTCTTTTAAAGATCCACTTGGATCCCACCAGCCTAATCCCATTAGGTTTTGTAACAAGATCCTAAGTTTTATTTTTATTAAGCGACTCCATTTCTTCATGCATAACAAGTATCCATTTAGTGGCATCCTTGCTAGCAATGGCCTCTTTATAGTTCCTTGATTCTTGGTAAACCACTTCATTTGCAATAGTCAAAGCAAAAGCTGTAAGCTCGACTTGACCATACCTTAGGGGTGGTTTTATAATTCTTTTCTTTCTATCTCTTACTAAAATGTAGGAGTCAGAACCTGGTTTATCTAAGTTCTCTAAGATTGGGACCTTAGAGTCACTGATTTTTCTAGAATTAGAATCTGTTGAGGTGTTATCTCTCTCCACCTCAACTTGTACATCTCCTTCAGTGTTACCAGATTTGTGTTCTACCTCTATTTTCTATGCCCGAGCCATTTGGGATTCATTAAAGATCACATCCCTGCTAATGATACATTTATGTCTGCCAAGTTCATCTATCCATAGTTTATACCCTTTAACTCCTTCAGGGTATCCCACAAAAATGCACTTAAGTGCCTTAGGGTCTAACTTATCAGTTTTGGAGTATGCATAGGCTGTACACCCAAATATTCTAAGGTAATCATAATTGGAAGGTTTCCCAATCCACATTTCTTGTGGTGTCTTAAAACCTATGGAAGAAGATGGACACCTGTTAATTAAATGAACTGTTGTAGTAGCAGCTTCTACCCAGAAAGTGTTAGGTAACCCAACATTAAATAACATACATCTCATCCTCTCTAGAATGGTTCTATTCATCCTTTCAGTTAGGTCATTTTGTTGAGGGGTTTCCCTCACAGTTTTGTGTCTTAGAATCCCCTCCTTTTGACAGAAAATATTAAACTCTGTTGACAGAAACTCAAGCTCATTATCTGTTCTTAGGGTTTTTAATTTTTTGCCTACCTGGTTTTCCACTAAAGATTTCCATTCTTTAAACTTTCCAAAAGTGTCACTCTTGTGTTTAAGAATGTAGATCCATACCTTCCTAGAGTAGTCATCAATGATGGAGAGGAAGTAATTCCCTCCACCATGTGAAGCTACTCTAGAAGGTCCCCAAAGGTCAGAATGTACATAATCTAGGATCTGTGTAGTCATATGAGTTGCCCTTTTAAAACTAACCCTTTAAGCCTTTCCATAGACACAGTCCTCACTGAAAGGTAAGTTATCCAGACCTGTATCTTTCAACAAGCCCTGATTGTGTAATTCTAAAAGGCCTCTTGGACTAACATGTCCTAACCTCTTGTCCCAGAGCACAGATTTATTTTCAGTAACATTCTATACAGAGGATGCTTCCCCCACAATGGCTTTGCCAACTAAGGTATAAAGGCTATTTTTAATTATCCCTTTCATAATTGTGAGTGAACCTCTAGTAACTCTAAGAACTCCTGCTTCAGACTTAAATGTATAACCTGAGTTATCAAGGGTACCAAGAGAAATCAGATTTTTCTTTAGGTCAGGTATAAACCTAACCTCCCTCAAAAGTCTCTCCATCCCATCATGAAGTTTTAGTTTTATACACACAATACCCATGATCTTACAGGATTTATTATTCCCTAGAATTACATGTGCACCATCCAATTCAGAAAAGATTTCAAACCAGTCCCTATTGGGACACATGTGAAAAGAGCAACCTGAATCTAAAATCCACTCTTTTTCAGATCCAATCTCAGATATATTAAGTACCTCAGCACTTTCATACCCTTCTAACACCACTGCTACATCCCCATCCTCTTTATTTTTGTTTCCTACCTGAGTTTTCTTATCAGGACAATCTTTCTTAAAATGTCCTTCTTTGTGACATAGAAAACATTTAATTGTTTTCCTTTAGACTTAGACCTTCCTCTCTTATTTTCAAATTTATTTTTCTTACCTCTCCTTTCAGGTCTTCCCCTAACAGACAAACCCTCACCATTTTCTCGTTTGGTATCTTCTTGATTTTGTAATTCGCTAGCATGAAGTACAGATTGCACTTCATCTAGGAACAAAGTATCTCTACCATACATCATGGTCTCCTTAAGGTTCTGGTATGATGAGTCCAAAGAACTCAGCAAGAGGATTGCTTGATCCTCATCTTCCACCTTAATGTCTATATTAGTAAGGTCTAATATAATCTTATTAAAAGTGTCCAGATGTTCCCCTATAGAAGTTTTAGGGGTCATCTTGAGAGTATGTAACCTAGTTTTCTTGCACAGTCTGTTAGCCAAAGATTTAGTCATATATAGGTGTTCTAGTTTTAGCCAAATACCAGGAGTTGTTTCCTCACTAGCTACTTCCCTCAATACTTTATCTCCTAATGAAAGAATAAGAACACTATGGGCCTTTTGAAGGATGTCCTTTTGGACTTCCATCTTCCTTTCCTCTTTCAAGGAAAGACCTCTTATTGCACAGGTGAGAGCATCCTGTAAGCCCTGTTGGACTAACAGGGCTCTCATCTTTATTCTCCATAACCCGAAGTCATTTACCCCTGTAAATTTCTCAACATCAAATTTCATGGTCCCCATAGAACCAAGCTCTTGATACCAATTGTTGGAAATATTACTAGAGTCATTTATAGGCTAAAGAACTCAAATCCGAAATTTAAAACAGAAATATACAAGTATCGGAGATAAAATATCAAAATCAACAAGAACAAGTAATAAATCAGCAAGAAATAATAAAAGAAAGAAAGAATAAGAAATACAAACAGGGATTACGTGGTTCGACCCTAATGGCTACATCTACGGCAAGAACAGTCTCAGAGATCATTCTTTATTGAGTAATCTTCAAAGCCAATGTATCATACACACGTTTAAACTAATACCGAGCCAAAACAAGCACAATCTCTCTTGCTTTCTCCCTCAATAACAAAACCCTAGAATAAACTCTCTCTATACACTGAGCTCTCGAGGACGGCAACAACCCAAATGAAAACTGACTCCCACAACCCTAATCAGAACAATATTACATATATATACATGCCCAGCAGATTACAACACGTGTACTCATCCAGCGGCTCTTATTCCAGTGAAGCCATCGACTGCTCAAGTGCATAGCACAGGTTCCCTTCACTGCATAGTTGATAAGTTCCACTGCCTATCACCAGGTGTCACAACTATATTGGCTGCATAAACATCAGTTAGTATATAGAAGACAAATGGTAAAATAATTGACACAATATTCACAGGTTGGGAGTTATAAAATCTCAAAACCAAACTCTTATGAGAACATTGTATTAAACTAAACTATCATGATCTACACAAGTATTCAATTTAACCTAAGCAAAATTTAGACCATACAACATTATAAATCACAAAAACAAGTCATCTCATTTTAAAAATTTCTGCTACTTATCATCTCCACACATCACTTTTTTTTTTTTTTTTGGTTTTATTATTCTTAAACTAATTGAGTTCTTCTACTCATCATCCATACACCACATATTTGGTAAGAAATTAAAAAAAAAATCATGTATGGTGTGTGGTATGAGGATGATGAGTAGAATTTTTCTATTCTAAAATATAGCCCATGATTTATCAAGCAAGCAGAAAATATTAAAGAGATGCTTTGAAATTAGTAGAGAAACTATAGAAAAGGATACATAATATCCGGAATAAGTTAATAACCTAAGTTTGGAAATCTATTTGCAATACTATTGCCCTCTCTAAAAACATGACATACAGCATGAAAGGATATTAAATTGTGGAATGAGATAATATCATACCATGGCTCAAAAAACTACCATAGTGGCTACCAGCTTCCAACTTCCAACTATTAGACCATGGATACCAATTAAGCTGCTAGCATAGTAACAAGCCATGTCTCTTAAAACTGAAATTTCCAAGATGATCTTTAATAAAACCATCATAGCCAATAAGCCCCGAATATTCCTTCGAGGCACCGTCACTGTTTAATTGATCTATCTTACCAGAAGGAGAAAACATTTTTCTTACTTTTATTGCGATTTTCGAGATGTGCAGAAAAGTCAACAAAAATATTCATTATTTTAGGTAGAGTTTTTGTGGACTTAATGAAAAAGTTAATGTCACGCAGCTATTTAATAATGAAAAACTTTCCAAATAATGACCGGAGAATGATATCATCGTGCCTTGCAGACTTTCGAGCCAACCAGTACAGCTCCCAAGGAATTAAACATGAAGCAAGATGGTCAGCAAGAATAGAAACCAAACTGCCATTATTAAAGAAAGATCGAACAATATCATATTGTACCAAACTTAAATCCCTCCAATCCTCCAGAGACTCCAAAAATCTTATCAAAGTGAGCCCAAAATCAAGATGCAAAACAGCAAGAGCTAAACACAAATTACTGCACTAATTGGAAGCTAAAGCAATTCCACAGGCTCGAATCTTACACCAAATAAATTTCGACCAATAAATTGAGCGCTTCAAGATTAATTTTCTCAAGACTTTTTCTTTCGGGTTTTTAGTTCTTCTTTTTAATCTTCAATTCGTTTTCTTTCTTTCTTCTACTCTGACATGCATGAATCCTTTTGAATGAAGCTTCCAATAACTCATGGAGGCGATGTCATGTGTCATTGGTTTGTCATACTCCAAAAATATATATGCTTCCTAATACTTAACAAATCTTCATATCCTCGGAAAAAAAAGATATACTAAATGGAAAATGCTAATCAATCCCTTTAATGTTACCACTCGAATATTTTAATTTTTTTTATTTTACTTAGTGATTAAAAAAGTGATTATTATAAGTGAATTTATAGATTTTTTTTTAAATTTTTTCTTAATGATTAAGAATGTTAAAAAATATTTATAAAAAAATCATAAAAAAAAAATTACACATTAGCCATGCTACCGCCCATACTAAATACATAACTGTTTTAGAAGCAAAAGAAAATCAAATCAAGAAACTTACGAATACATGGTTTCAAAGTTCTTGATTTCAAAGAGTAGATATTGTACGAATTATGAATATACATAGGATTATTTGACGGGATTTATCTTCCAACCAAAGCCGAAAAAGAGCAGAAATTAAGGACTCGAAGCCACCTATAAGGAACATTTCCTTAGACCAACCAATCATTCCATCTGTTATTGTTGAAATTAAGAATGATCGTCAAAAGTACTCGACGGCATCGACTCATGTGTCAAAAGTCGGCAAAGACCACCAACCAATATTATTCATGAATCCACGTGTGATAATTATGTACTCATGGGGGTTAATTAATCGACATCCTAAATTTTCCAAAATCTACAGAAAGTTGTCCCTTACTTGAGATCATAATAATTCTCCCAAAATGATTAAATTCTTAATCTTATTGCGAATTTTCAAAGCTTGTCGCTTTCGATAAATTTAATCCCATCCGCCATAAATTGACATGAAAAATATTTAAAGCCATTATAATAACAGTAGCTATACATATACACGGCCTGCAAAATAAATGGCTATAAGTTCCATGCATGGCTTTGCTTCACTTCAGTGGAAAGTCCCATTAGTGTTATGTAACAAACTCCAGTACTCCAGCAAGCTAACAATTACCCACCAGCCATTTATTTGCTCTCTTGGGATGATAAGACAAATGAAAAAAACTTTTCAGAGATTTTGTGAGAATTCGTGACGTTTCGGCTACGTGTCTTCATGTATATATATATATATATATATGTATGTATGTATGTATATGAATCTGAAAAGATTTCGTCGATTTTAGCTGAATGCAGCTTCCAAACAAAAGCTGGTTTGGCAACCTCCAACAACCTTATAATTTGGGTACATTGAGTTTTATGTTGCTCTAGTACTTAAATGCAGTCCCCCTGACTAACCTTATCTATTACGTACAGGCCTATGCACCAATTACACACATGCGCGCGTTTGAAGATGAGAGAGAGAGAGAGAGAGAGTAAAGTTCTTTGAAGGAGAAAAAAGTTAGGCAGTGACACATTACACTCATAGAAAAGGAAGAAGAAACAAGGCATGGTGAAGTTGCATTCATGGCGTAGAAAGTTGACCCAGTAATAATTAACAAGGAAAATAGATCAGAGGGAGAAAGGCACGTGAAGTAGGTTCATACTATATTTATTATTATTTATTTGATTTTTTGAACTGCATTAAATATTTATTTAAATGTTTATATATGATCCCCCACTTAAACTGCCAAATGTAATATATAAGAACTAACTTTGAGGGAATCTTGAATATTGGTCATTGTATATATAATTAGAGTGATGCTACATCCCCCGCTGGGGCTCCCGCTGGGAGTCCCGCTAGGGTGATGTAGTACATATTTTTGTGTGTTTTTAAAGTTTTTTTTTTAATATATAAATTTTTTTAATAATTTTAAATATTTTTAAAAAATAAAATAAATTTATAATATCATTAAAAAACACTTTCTTAATAAAAAAGTAAAAACAAAATCATTAAAAAATAATTTCTTAATCACTAAGTAAAATAAAAAATATTTTTTTATAATTTTTTATTTTATTTCATGATTAAGAAAGTATTTTTTAATAATATTATAATTTTTTTTATTTTTTTAAAAATATTTAAAAAATTATATAAAAAAAAACTTAAGAAAATACATATAAAAATTACTACAATACCCCCAGCGGGACTCCCAGCGGGAGCCCCAGCGGGGGAAGTAGCATTTTCCATATAATTAATGTTACGGAATCAGCTTAGAACTTGATCGTATTACGTAGGACGCATGCCAAGAAAATAAATGAACCTATGAGATCAGAGAGAGTCAAATATTAATGTCATCTACTTCCACGTACATAGAAAAACTAAAAGTTGGTCCAACCTAGTAATCATGTTGGCTTTAATTTTGAATATCGACACCCCGATACGAGATAGAACATCATGAATAGATGAAAACCAGATATTAATATGTAAAACTGCCTTTATGCGCATTAAGGCATGAGAACTTCACGAGCTTGATCTTTTGAGAAAGCAAGGGTAAAGCCATCAATTTCCTTCTACATACATATATATATATACATATGGTGAAATTTATGTTTGAGTTTTTGAACTGCTGTATATACACTATACATGATGAGGAACTCCAAAGAAAAAGAAAGGGGAAAAAGAGGGGTCTTCCTTAAAGAAATCGCTACAAAATTTCAAATGGCCCGGGGATTTACTCCAATACAGAATTGATGCATACCAACAATTCAGATCTGACGAATCTCTCATATAGATAGTTATACAGAGAAAAACTGTCAATCAAGACACATCTCTTCCCAGCTTATGAGATCTCCCAAACAAGAAAGCCAAATTTAATATTTATCTAAAAAAGCCAAAAAAAATAAAAAAAGAAGTCTGCCTAAGTAAAATGGAATATTGTAGCCAAACGAGTGAAAATATGATGGAAGACGATAAGATACCTTTCTCTTGGGGGTTTCTAAGCGAAATTAAAAAAAACCCTAATGGGTTGCTTGAATCATATGAATAAGAAGATGGAATTAGGGTTCTGTATATGGGAACGATTCTCATGCTTCCATCAACAGGTGAAACTGCCATATGATCTATGCTTTCAAGCATATATATATATATTTAGGTTGCTGAAGAAAGCTTAGATCATGCTGGCAGCTTCAACTGCAAGTGGTGCACGATTCGACTCCTCTAGCTTAATTATCTTCTTCTCCTCCCTTTTCTTCTTCTTCTGGTTGAAAAGTCTGTAGATAAGAAACGAAGAGAGGATATATATAGACAGAAATTATGAAGGAGTTCCAGTACTTCTACTCTCTTCAGGTACAGTCTTGCTAGTTCCAAACATGTAACTTTTGTCTCATATGAATACAATTAATAATTCAACAAAATAGAAAGTACTATCTGATCATTTAAATGGTCAAGATAATTACCTTTTGTCAATAATAATAACAATTAGTAGCGATAAAAATCATGATAATATTTATATTATGTGTATGTGTGCGTGTGTGTAGGAGTAGAATTTGGGATTAAATCCTAAGGTGGGTTAGGAGAATAAGATTTTATTATTTATCTGAAATTAAACCTTGGAATAAAATGATCAAGTACTGATAACGATGCTTTCAGTACCATATTACTTGATCTGGAGACGTAATCTGTGGCATATTACTCATGTAATGGAATATGAAAAATTCCCGAGATGAAATTAGTAGGGCTATTTTTGAGGTATTTTGTTGATTTTATGACTTTAATTTGGGACTGAAATCCAAAAGGCAAAGGGGGATGATACATAAAAGCTGCAAACAAAAACAGAAGGATCATGCATGCATGTGGTCCCTAAGGAATTAGCAAATTGAATATTTTGTCACTCAGGCAGGCAGGCCTGCGGCGCCACCACATGGAGACAGCTTAATCCATTTACTCTTGCCCACCTCTATGGCTAGCTCTATTGATATCTCTCTATCGATCTCTACTTGTGTGTGTGTAACGTAAGCATCAACCATGAACCCAGCAAACCCAGATCAAGCTCATGTATGGTGATCTATCGGGGTTGGATAAGGTTTCACACAAAATTAAAGCAACGTCATAGAGAAGACTTCGCTCATTGAAATCATGTTATAATAATCTTTATTTTGTCCGGCGTCAGAAATGAAACTAATTTCCAAAGACTACTAGATCTCTTTAGCAAACAATCACAAACATCAAATATATGTATTCATCAGCTATCACATGATTTACCAGATTTTGTATATTATTAATTAATATAATGACCTTTGCCAAAAACATGTAGCCTGGTTGGCATAATCCTCAGCTTTCAAAATAGAGGTTTGGAGTTCGAAATCCCCCTCGACCTTTACTTTCATTAGAACCAACCGGATACACTTGGAAAAACAACTATCATAGAGTATATATTCTAGCTAGCTACCATATGCACGGGATTAGGTGACATGATAATTGGAACATTAGTCTGTAAGCCATGTGACTTTTCCATTTATAAAGATCCAATGTATTGCATATAGTTTTGTCAAAGTTGTTGTGCTTTGTACCCATCTCATTTACTTTTCAGTTTTGTTTTGCTTAATGAGGTTGTGTGGATGGACTCGCGTAGGACAGATACGACATGATTGTACTTGGAAAATGACCACATCGATGGCACCAATATTACTAGGAATTATATATATATATATATGCATGCATATATAGTTGGCAATATTAATTGTACAGATTATCATTATACAAATCATTTAGTTTAGTTATATAACTAGTCAAGAAGTTAGCCAACTCTGTATGTAAGAAGCCTAATTAAGTACAGTACATTTTTGAAGATGGAATGAATTAGAAAATTATCTTCAGTATTTGGTTCTTATCTGCATGTATCAGAGCGATAGTACTTTAATTACTACTAAAGCTTGTCAAAGATGTCGTGATGGTTTAGCAATAAAGCCTATGGGCATTTTGTTTAAAAAAAAAAAAAAAAAGATTCTTCTCACTCTCCAGAATAATAATCCAACACTATTTTCTTCAAAATGACAACGATAATGGATCACTGCTAGTCAATTAATCTCTCACATCATGCCATAATTACAAAACTCGGGTGCAAATGAATGATCATGCATATTTGACATGACTAACTACTAAGAATAAGACTTGCATCATGTACAATTAATTATTTCTCAATCAACTGATATTGCTACATTCACTACACCATTCATGGCCTTTTCCCATGAGTCAAAGTGGTCTGATTACATACCACCTTGGTGGGATATTTTTTTTCTCACCAAATTCTTTCGTAGGAGCCTAGTGGCATATTATTGGTGAGATAATGTAAGGTAGTTCCCACCAAAACGCTATCTCATGGGGAAAATCATTGTTTCCCACGATGAGATCGATGTGGAAATCATCTATATTTGGCCGCAAATATGTCATCCTCTGCAGCAGATTTCGTGAAAATAAAGACATTTGCCACAAAATGAGGTGGTGGAATTTAGTTGTTGCCATGATCAGTTTTCGTAGGAAAAATTTTTTTGACACAACCAATCGACTGTATAGGTGGAAAAGAAGACTAATTGCCACAAAATGAGGTGGTGGAGTGCTGGTAATCCCATGAACTACTTTCGTCGAAAAAAGTATTAATTCCCATGAACACAGCAGTTTGTAACCAGCATTTTCCCAGGAGTTCATGCTGTGGGAAATACTTTTTTGACATTGTGGAAGGTACCTATTTCCACCACCTCAATCTTGTTAAAAGCTATTTTCTCACTAATGCATCCTGTAGACAAAGTTCTTAGAACTCTTTCTCCACAAATTGTTCCAATTAGAAATATCCAAATTTCATTCCTTTCAATTGAAAAGCAAGATATCATAAATATAACAACTTCAACCAAAAATATAGTTGATCACCCATATATTTATATAACAGAAGTAATATTAGTTTTACACATCTTAATTTCCACTGGGTTAACCAGTCAATCAAGGCCATGGAAATACATCATGCAGTTTACAAATATGGGAGTACTACAGGAGGGAAGCCTACATGGCCCTCAGATTGTTCATAACAAATCGAGTTGCCTAACTACATGTATACGTGCATATTTTTGGTTCAAGACACATGACTGAAAACAGAGAATTGCTACTGTAAATTCTCCATTTCATCTCCCCAAAATGTGGAAGCAATGTCTCTTCATTCACAAATATTAATCCCTCATAATTACTTGAAAAAACCCATTTCAAATCATCTGTATTAGCCAATAGAAAACATTTCTTACCAGCTAGTTACTAGGACATTGCAGATGGCAAACACTTCAAAGGCTGATACAAACATCTTCTTATCTGAGACATTATAATGGCCTGATTATAACTTCTACATATCCAACACTTCGATTTCATGGAACCTTACTCAAGTCTTCATAACATGATCCCACCAGTTTAAGACTAGAAAGACATTTAAATATTTTCCATTGACTGATCAGATTTGAAACTTTGCACTCCCCCTCCTGTGGTTTACAATCTCACCTTAGGAGCCTTTTAATAACCATTAATGGAAACCTCAAACTAAAACTATAGAGATCATTTTTCACATTAAACATAAAACATACAAGACAAAGCAAAAACCCATATAAAATCCACCATATTTCTAATTCCGTTCACAAAGCCAACTAAAACAACACATGCATACTAACTGTAGTGTATAAATTTTTTAGACCACTTATGAACAGTCCTATAATTCTTTGTAAGCCATCTCAAACATGCAATATCAAAAGTTATGACCAGCTATATACATTTTTACTAAAATCTATCTAAGAATCTACACCATCAGTTTTGGCATCTAAAAATACTCCATTCCAAACATCTCATATATAAATATATATATATATATATATTCAAACTAGCACTACGAAAATTAACACCTTCCATATGCAAACAGATATAAAGTAGATGCATACAATATATTTCATGACTAACTAGAATCTAAATTCCAACTCACGTTTTATACTTATCCCTGTCCAAGGAGTACATCTATGCCTAATGCTTTTGCCTCTTGTCCATTACCTCCACCAGCTCTCGACAACTGCCTTCCATGACTATGAATAATCAATTTGCTGGAACCCTTGTCATGCATCCTAATCTTCTACATGCATGCTAGTGCCTGCTGTGGAACCTGCATAGATTGAAATAGGGCAAATTTAAGTTTCCAAAACTGTCATCATAATACCTTTCTACAAACCTATTAAAGTATATATATTTCATCGGTTTCTCACCCCTTCATAATAACCACGACTTTGATGAACAACTCAAAGGAACAACAAGAGACAATTCCAAACAGCCATGTATCTATGCAACCAATTCAAAACTCAGATCTCATACACTTCTAATGAATTCTAGAATATATTCATAAAACCTCCATCATTTCCTTACCACTTGTTCTAACATACCCTACCTAACACTTCCCTACCTGCACATCAAAATAATTTTCCTACAATTCACACTGTCTTGGCCATTGGATGGATGCAATCCACACAAGAAATTCTCCTGCTTCCAGCAACAGAGATGCCTAAGCATCTTGCTGAGTCTCTCTATGAGACTCACTATTACGTTCCAACTTAGACATCCGTAAGTTCATGCCTTTCTCCTACTTAAAAAAATCTCTCCTCATAGCAACCCTATCACCCATAATTTGGTCTAGTTTACTCTTGTACATTTTTGCACAAGTCTTGTTCCGTTCATTCTTATCGGCCAAATGCATAAATGCCTTGTTCTTCTTCATTGAAAGAGAGGGGTTAGGAATGACCATGTGCCTCATCCCTTGTGCGTACCCAGATCTAAATCCTAAAACATCTTTAAAAATAGCCACTGCCGCTTCACCAACGTCCTCTTCGGGGTCTTTCTCATTCAACCTCTCCATCACTAGGTTCTGAATATCATATTAGACAAAATCAACCATGCTTATATTAATACAATAACTAGGTTCAACAAAATTTAAATCAAATCCAATCTCACATAACTGTGTTCAGTTGTGGCATTGATAAATTTGCCTTTCTTACTTGACCAGTGTGTCTTTATAGAACGCGACCATATTTGGTACCGTCTCCCGCTGCCACACATCATTAGACAGTTAATGCTTATGTAGAATGGTTTTACTACATATATTAAAGCACCGGAAAGAAAATACATTCTCTTCCAAAATCCTAACAAAGGATTTCCTCCCTGTTGTATGCTTCACCTTTAGTTTTTGCTTATTCGTACTATTTCTTTGAGACTTCTCCTGAATTATTATAGAAGATATCAAGTCTCATTTGTTACCTTAGTGCTTGAAATTATAGAGTTCAACAAATTTAATTTAATTACATCTAACGGATAAACAGAAACAAATGCCAACTAAAGAGCGATAATGGTTGCTAAGAATTACCTAAACACATTTTTCAAGGAAAAAAAATAAAGTGCTTACTGTAGTTATACATTGAGAGCAACTCAAAGTGGTGAAACCAGTTATGAATTCTGGTTTTTCCACTCCTCAAACACATAAGTCTATGCATAACCATTCTGGTTTTCCTAGTTATGAAGTGCTTACTGCAGTTATACATATAGTTCTACATCTACTTAAGTCTCTACATAACCATTAAACCATATTAGAAACTAATACCCATATACCTTGAATGTTCTGCTGGCCCACTTTCACATAGCCATTGCCAAACAGATTTGTCCACCATGGAAGTCCCACCACGTAGGGCCTCCTCATGCGATGCATACTTTAAATATACTTTGTGAAGTTCATAGTGATAAGCTTTGTACTTATCGGACAGATACCCATCACCACGATGGTTATCTTTTGTTCAATCTAATACAAAGTCCGCCTGCAAGTTCAAAATATTGTCCCCACATTGTCATCAACCGCACATTAAGATAAATTCTAATACTAAGAAAATTTGAATACATATAGATAATACACTTACCCTAACACGATCAATCAGCTCTATATTAGGTAAATAAAACAAGAATTTTCTAAAAATGATATGTACATCAACACTGCTCAAGATAACTAAGAATTATCCAAATAACCACACTATTTTTTGACAAGTAAATAGCGCAACTCTTTACTAACCTATTTTATCATCAAAAGAATTAATTGAAATGATATGGTAGCCAAATCAAATTGAATCTACAATCCAATGAAATCCACTATTCAAACAATCTTATCAAGAGACTCTATACTCGAAACTTGCACAAATGGCTATGATCTAGCATCTCCAAAAAGCAAGCAGTAGAAGCCACATTAAGGACAACTTATGACTGAGTATGACTAGAATATTTGGAAGAAAAAATTTCAAAGCTTTGTCACGAGATGGAATTGCTACATAAATATAGAAAAAGGTCTCCCATGCTAATCAATTCCCATGTGGAATAAAAGGCATTGCCAGTGTGGTTCATTTTCTTTCTTCCTTACTGGGTGGGTTGATTTGATTGATTGAGTTTAGCTATAGTTTCATTTGATTATTCCATTGACTGATAGAGAGGATCAGAATTGTGGCCCTACCATCAGCCACCCCCTCAAAAAAAAAAAAAAAGCAAAAAAGAAAGCTCTGTTCTCATCCACTCAATCTTGCTCCTCTCCGAATAAATTCCTCAAGAATTTTCTATCCATTTTATAAGGAAACACAGAGAATGACCAAAATTGACTGCTACAATATATATGTGTGTGTGTGTGTGTGTTATGTGTGTGCATAGATAGTAATATTGAAAATTCATTAATCTATATATTATAGTGTAAGATCAGATCATTAAATTTAGGGGACAGGAACCCTTTATGCCCAAAAACTATCTAAACTAGAAAAAGGCCACCACAAATATTTTATCTTCATCAAGATACACTAGGTAATGAGTTTTAACAACATGATGATCGGAAAACCAATTTGAATTGAATTCCTTACCTGTCATTCACATGATGTCGACAGAAGCAAAAAATCCAGACCCATTCCTTATAGTTATAGACTGGGTACCGCATGCAATCTTCTGTCAATTTGTGGGAATTCCCTGAAATGAAATGAGATAAGTTAGTGAGGCTATACGTGATGATCAAATTGATGAATAAGGATGACCACAAATTGATGAGATTTACAGCATAAAAAATGAAATCTAGTTTACGTTAATAATGAAACAAGGGAGGAGAGAAGAGATTTATTAAAACAAAGAATGACCAACGAAGTCGGTTTTGGATGCTCCAGCCAAGTATTCTCGATATGATTAAGGGCGGATTCCTGCCGTAGGACTACATCTAACTTTTGGACGCCGATAATGAAGATGCTTAATGTGAAATGTTCTCCTCGATCGTAGCCCTAAAGTTGATAACCCAGAAGAATCAATCAGGGGATTGATCTTATGAAATGGGCAAAATCAAGAGTGGTTTGGGAAAAATACAAAGTTGATGGTCTGATCAAAACACTAAGATTTATTGCGAAAATCGTAGATGCGAAAAAGAATCTGTTCCCACAATCCGTAATCGTCCCAATTCACCAACACTGTTTACACTTGGTATATTTTATGGGTTTCAATTATTGCGGTGAGGATTTTTTGCCTCAATAGTGTTGTTTTTCCACCAAATCCTCCTCGTCGGTGGACATGTCGCTGCAACAACTCTATTGGTTTTCCATGAATAGAGTTAGTGTGATCATACCACTATTTTCCACCATGCTTTGTCATGGGAAAGAAATTTGTGGGAAAAACCCATATTTTTTGTAGTGTATATTACAATGCCTAATTAGTTCAACAACTTGTTCCTTTCTTGGATCATCAATTCTATGTCTAAAGGAATTGCTGCAAGTGTAATATAAATGAATTCAACTCATAAACCTAGCCTTGATCTTAAAGGGAAGATTTTCTTAAGGCAATCATCATCATATTTATTAAAGAAAAACGTTTAGTCTACAAAAAGATTACAAATAATTAGCTTACAAATTGATGTGACTTAAAATGACAAGATCAACTATTAGAGTTTCAACTACGTACCTGTTGTGAAAAACGATGATAATAAAGCAAAAGTAAACAAGAAATAATCAAACAATCAATCACACGACACAAATTTACATGGTTCGACAACGTGCCTACATCCACGAAGATGCAAAGGATTTTATTATGCTGAAGAATCACAAGATACACTTTGAGGCAATTTTTCATTGTGCAGAACGGCCATACTATTCACAATAATCAAATTTATAGGGTGACACAGCGGAAACTTTAATTTTCACTCTTTTGCAATATTCGCTCTAGCTGCGTGTCGAGCATGCATTGAGCGAACTCTCTGTTTGGTTTTCGCTTAAGCACCGAGTCGAGCGACTCTCGAGCGAACTCTCTACCTGGGCTTCACTCACTACAAGAAAGTTATAACGAGTTATTTGCAATAAGAATAATTATTTGTGATGATAATATATTCATTTTTATAGAAAATAATCATTTTAGCAGGAAATAACTAGTCACAAATAAGTAATTTTCTTACAGTAGCTCAAGCCCAATGTCAAGCAAGACTAGAGCGAACTTTCTTCGCTCAAGCTGAAAGTCGAGCAAACATCGAACGAACTTTCTGTCTTGACTCTTTCTAGGTCAAAAACAATGTCAAACAGTCCAAGCCTGTGCTCTATAGCACAAGCCTCATTGAAAATCCACTAAAAAATCATAACGAGTCATTATTGGATCGGATCATCACATCGGGCCGACAAAACAATAAACCAGGCTCGAGCAGCCCAACAATACCCAATGCAAGTATGTACCGGCTGGACATTTTTTTTTTTTCCCACCAAATTAGCGAATCATAAACATGATTCCGATGAATGGATTATAGACACTAGAGCCATTGACCATAGTGTGCATTTCCTTTCATACTTAACCAAAATTACTTCAATCACTAAAGTCTCTATAGGTTAGCAAATGGAGAGTCAACCAAGGTAACTCATATTAGAATTGTAAAGATTAGTAAATAGTTTGTATTGACGGATTTTAACTACATTTCAATCAATAAACTAATTCATTCATTCCTTTCAATATTGCCTAATATTTTTTGCTCATCACTATTTCATTTAGGACCTTGAACAACAAATTAATGTCATGCTTCTTCAATTCAAGATTCCAGACACACGGATTTACTTGGTTTTACACCAAGACCAACGTCCTCAAGTCTTGGAAATGTGAAATCCAATATATTTGGGCTTTGTACAAGCTCTCAAGCCCCTCTAAGGCCCCGTTTTTTTTTTTTTTTTTTTTTTTTT
>QEOT01006392.1:452000-522883 GCA_003123785.1 Pterocarya stenoptera | reverse complement strand
GCCATGGTATTGTTTATGGGTTATATTTTGTTCTGATGTCAAGAGAAACCAACAAAAGGAATAGATTCTCAGCTTTTCTAGTTTTATGTCATCATTGAAGAACCCTATTGCAAGCATAGATTCTCTTGACATTATGTTAATTATACCTTCTGCCTTTAACAAGTTCTTTTGAGAAAGGAAGAAAAAAAAAAGTTATTTTGAGATTTTGTTTTGATTATATTCTTAATACTCATTTCCATGTGTTTGTCTTATTCGTCCATAAAACATAGCGTTAAAATTCGAACTCAAAACTTCTGTTATGAATTTATAATAGCATGTGAAATTAACATTTGTTTCAAACACATAAATTTGATGAAAAATGTAGATTTAGGTTGCGTTTGGGTAATGAAGTGATTTTAGATATTCTGTGAATAATAGTAAAAAAACAATAATATAATATTAAATAATAAATAAATAATAATAATAAAATAATAAATAATAATGAAATATTTGAGACTAACCAAACTAACCCTTAAATAAGAATATTTTATTATCAAATAGATTTAAATAATTGAATATGGGGTTAAAATTTTCAATGAAATACCTAAAAGTCAAAAAATACATGTTAGAAAAAAGAAAAAGAAAACCAAAAGTTCTGCCTAAGCCATTGGAGTGCTATGAAGCATTGAAGAGTAAAGGGTATGTACTATGTATCTAGTAAACAAGAAAAAAGGTAAAAAAAAAACCCTAATCCTTGCTTGCCGCCACCCCCTGCTCCCATCCCAGCATCCACCACCATCGCAGCGTCGCCCTTGCAAGACCCAGACGCTACTGCCATCGTCATTTAACAAGTGGACCACCGTAGACCGGACCATTGTCCACATCCACGACTCCACAAGGTAAATTCTGCTCTGCAGTTCTACTTTTGCGACTCTGCAGCTCTGGAAGACTACCATCAAGGGCTTAGGCCACTATTCATCCAAACACGATAAGGTATGGAACGGTGGTACTCTTGTTGATTGCGTCCCGAACAGCCGTTAGAGAAGATTTGGATATTACCGCGCTCTCTCTATCTCTGGACTCCTGATTAGCTGTTGAAAATGGAGATCAAGGTTTTGTCGTTCCCAGCTGATAGCCCTCCACTATCGGTAATAGTGGCCGCCAAGCTTTCCGGCTTTGCTCTTCCAACGGACACGTCCCTCCCTCCTGACTCTGCTCCCACCCTTCTCTTCTCAGATGGGTATTATTCGATTATCTTTATTATGTCAACATGAGCTTTGAATTCATATATTGGCTTTTAAGTCTCCATTTTTGTCTTTATTATCTTATGTTAAAATTCCGATTCTTAGAATTGTTATCGTGTTGGGAGACCCATGTGGAAGTTCTTTTCTATTTTGCATGTGGCCCTTTTTTGGATCCCGTTAATCACTTATGAAGCTAAAACAAAAAATAACTGCTCTTTCGTGATGTTTGCATTTTGCTGTATGATATGGTAGCATTTTGTTTTAATTGGTACGAGTGATCCGGTACACTGAAACTCAACCTGTATCCATTCTAGGACGACATTGCATGGAACATATGTGCTTCTTCGTTATATTGGTCGGGTTGCCGCCCTTCCCAATTTCTATGGGCAGAACGCATATGAATCTGGCCAGGTGATTTATTTGATTTTTGCAATTAAAGAATGTTACTGATGTCGTTCCACATTTTGTTTCGGGCTGTTTGGTTAATGCTTGTTTTTCCTTTCACTTCTCAGATTGATCAATGGCTTGAATATGCTCCTGTCTTTTCATCGGGTCCTGCATTTGAGAATGCATGCAAATATGTGGATGAGTTTTTGCAGAGTCATACCGTTTTGGTTGGTAACTACTTGTCAATTGCAGACATAGCAATTTGGTCAGGTCTTGCAGGTAGAAGCTTCTGAGGATACCTATTTATATCTTCTTATGTTGTTTTATGCTTTGTGCATTGGTCAATCAAATGTGTATGTTCCCCATATTTTATAAGTGAATCTGATTATCCTTGAATTCCTTTCTAAGGACAGCCCTAACAAAAGCTTTCCCTCGCATCTCACTAGAAGGACCACCTTATTGCTTATATGGGAGTAATTTTTAGGATGACCCTGTTTTGGCAAAATTGCATTATTGGATTTTTTTATCCATGGTACTCTTTTATACTCTAAGCAGTTCCTGATATACATGCACGCATGCACACACACATACATAGAGAGAGTCATTTATCAAGGTACTATATTTTACACACACTGAATTTTGTGCAAACTAACCAATTGTAGAGGTATCTGCGCTTCTTTTCAAGTGTTACCTGTATAAATCTTGACATCCCTTTCTGAAAATGTTGGACACTAGCATACGTTGATTAGTAATGAAAATTACAAAATCCAGTAGAAAATGAAACTATATGGTATGTGAATAAACCCAGTGTTGACAAAGAATGGCCAGCTGCAAGTTGTCTACGTAGCCAAGTATCCACTGTACTATACTTTAAGCTGGTCATAGATCTATATGCAGTGTGTATTTTTTTTTTAAGAAGCCAGACCCCAAAAATGGAAGATAACTTTCAGAACTTCTTTTAGATTTGCTTTTCTTATTAGAAAGATGTAGGTTTTTCCTTTGTACACATACCGTGTACTTGGGCTTTGCCTATTCTTGGGAATAAAGTTTCTTATTACTTATCAAAAAATGCCAGACCCCAAATTTTATTAATAACTCTTACTTATGGTGGAGGAATACCTTCCACAAGATGAAGAGTTTTGGGGGCTACAAAAATCTTGTAAAAGCCTAGAAAATGCTATATTAACTACAAGAAGAAAAAGGAAGCTAAGAGTATTAAAACTATATAACCTGTGGTATAACAAGATGTAAACAAAATATAAAGATCTACCTGTGTCTAAATGTTGGTAGGCCAATTCGATCCATTGCTAAAATTCCATCCAAGTGTTTAGGAAGCTGTGAAGAATTAGAAGTGGTAGCATCATGACCAGCTGCCCCTAAATTAGCTAAACCATCAGGCAAGGAGTTGCCTTCCTTGGATACACTACAAACCAAAGTATATGTAGTCTATGAATAGTGTGTCAAAGTAACTCTGGCCATTAAGGGCATGTTTATACCAAAATAATCTCTAAAGTCAGCAATGATTTTTCAGTCAAAGATGTTTTGACTCCTTTGGCCACCATGGGTGGCGCGATTTGGCCGTCGTGGTGGCTAAAGTTTTTTGGCCACTTTTCTTGGCCACCTCATGGTCCAGAGTCTTTGGACCATTGACAGCTTGGGGTGGCTTTTTTATCAAAATAATTTATTCTATCATCAAAATGTCCTCTAGCTATTTTTACATTCAAGTATATTTTCAATGGGTCCCACCACTTTTTTAAGATGCTATCAAAACAACCTCTATAAAAGTTTTCTGGAGTCTAATAATTTTATGAATCTATTGGTTACAAAACTCAAAATGCATGAGTTAAGACTTGAGAAAACAAAATAAAATTAAAAGCCTACTAAGAATGAGAATTACTAGCAGAGGAGAAAAGCATGAGTTGAGAAAACTAAAAAGGCATGGCTAAATAAAACTAAGGGGGGGTTTGGATAGTGAGTTGAGGTGAGGTGAGGTGAGATGAGATGAGATGAGATGAGATGAGATGAGATTAGATGAGATGAGATGAAAGTTGAATAAAATATTGTTATAATTATATTTTTAAATATTATTTTTGTTTCAAGATTTGAAAAAGTTAAATTATGTATTATATTTTGTTTAAAAGTTTGGGAAAGTTGTAATGATTGGATGAGATGATTTGAGAGTGTTTTTGAATCCAAACAAACCCTAAGAGAGAACTAGGACTCGTTTGGGGAGGGAGATAAGATGATAATTTTGTGAATAGTAGTAAAATAGTTTGTGAATAGTTGTGAGATAGTTTGAATTGAGTATTTATTGGGTTTTGGAAAAGAAGAGAAAAAAAGTTGAATAAAAAATATTATAAAGTTAAAATATTGTTAGAATATAGTTTTATAATATTATTTTTGTTTGGGGATTTGAAAAAGTTGAATTTTTTCTTTTTTTTTTTTTTTTTGAAAGCTTGGGAAAGTTGAAATGATTAGTTTGAAAAAGTTGTAATAATTAGTTTGAAAATGTTTGTATTTGAATTATATTTGAAAAGGAGATGTGATAAGATGAGATGAGAATTTTGGGATGAGATCTATTTCCAAACTAGCCCAAAATCTAAGTGAAAACTAATAATGAATGAGAGAAGTATGACTTGAAAAAACTAAAAAGACATGCCTAAAGAAACCTAAACTGATGGGAAGTAGTGGAATATATAATTGAGGGAGTGAACTGTAGGGTAGTAGTTTGAACTTAGGACTTCTACTTTGATACCATGTTAATTCTCCACTTATTTTAAAAGCTTAAACTGATGGAAAGAGGTAAATTCAATTATCTTAATTATATTCTAACACTCATTTGGATATGTTATTTTTCATTTAGGTATTACAACATTTTTTTTTTTTTGTATAGCAACTTTAACTTAATTGCATAGATTTATTTTCATTTAGTAACATAATGTTATTCATATTTATTATGTGAGATTGGGTTGTTACGCAGGGTCTGGGTTTTTTTGGTCCTAGTTTATTCTTATTAGACTTTTACTCTTAACTAGATCTTAGTTTTTCCAAAATAGCTAATAGGATCAAACCTTTGGCATTGAGTGCATTCTACAGACCTTTCGTATTGTATGCTTTTCAGGAACTGGGCAGAGATGGGAAAGTTTGAGGAAGTCAAAGAAGTACCAAAATCTTGTGCGGTGGTTCAATTCTATATTCTTGGAATATAGTGATGCCTTGAATGAAGTCACAGCAATATATGTTGGCAAAAAAAAGCTGGTTGCAGCCAAATCGAAAGAGCAACAGGGTGAGAATAACCAATCAAAAAGCTCCTTTGAAGTAGATCTTCCAGATGCTGAGTTTGGGAAGGTGCGACTGCGATTCGCACCCGAACCTAGTGGTTATCTTCACATTGGGCACTCCAAAGCGGCTCTGTTGAACCGGTATTTTGCTCAGCGGTACCAAGGTCAACTTATCGTACGCTTTGATGACACAAATCCTTCCAAAGAGAGCAATGAATTTGTGGAAAATATTTTGAAGGATATTCAGACTTTAGGTATTGAGCATGATGCTGTTACATACACCTCAGATTACTTCCCCCAATTGATGGAGATGGCTGAGAATTTGATTCGCCAGGGTAAAGCATATGTTGATGATACACCACGTGAGCAATTGCAGAAAGAAAGAATGGATGGCATTGAATCAAGATGTAGAAACAGCAGCTTGGGGGAGAACATGAAATTATGGAAGGAAATGATTGCTGGATCTGAAAGGGGTTTACAGTGCTGTCTCCGTGGGAAGTTGGATATGCAAGACCCAAACAAATCACTTCGTGATCCAGTCTATTACCGTTGCAATCCAGTTCCCCACCATAGGATTGGTTCCAATTATAAGATATACCCAACCTACGATTTTGCATGTCCGTTTGTTGATGCAATAGAAGGTATAACACATGCATTAAGATCTAGTGAGTACCATGATCGTAATGCACAGTATCAACGAATTCAAGAGGATATGGGAGTAAGAAAGGTTTACATTTATGAATTTAGCCGGCTGAATATGGTGTATACGCTTCTCAGTAAGCGTAAGCTTTTGTGGTTTGTTGAAAATGGAAAGGTTGATGGATGGGATGATGCTCGTTTTCCTACTGTTCAGGGAATTGTTCGTAGGGGTTTAAAAGTTGAAGCATTGATACAATTTATTCTTGAACAGGTAATTTCAAGCGTTTATCTGATCCACGCTTCGTATAACTGTTATTGGTTCTGCGCTGTGGAACTGTTTGTTCATATATTGTACAAGATAGTCATTCTTGGATTGTCATCTTCATGGAAATGTTCTTGATTATATCTGTTTTATTATGCTTCAGGGAGCATCAAAAAATCTCAATCTGATGGAATGGGATAAACTCTGGACCATTAATAAGAAGATCATCGATCCTGTGTGCCCCAGACATACTGCTGTCATTGAAGAACGGCGTGTTCTCTTGATCCTGTTGGATGGCCCTGAGGAACCATTTGCTCGCATCATACCTAGGCATAAGAAATATGAAGGTGCTGGGGAGAAGTGTACAACGTACTCAAAGAGGATATTGATCGACCATGCTGATGCTGAATCCATCTCAGTAGATGAGGAGATAACATTAATGGATTGGGGAAATGCCATAGTGAAGGGAATAGAGAAGGACCAAGATGGAAACATCACCCAGTTGACAGGAGTTTTGCATCTGGAAGGATCTGTAAAGACCACGAAGTTGAAGCTTACTTGGCTACCTGAAACAAGTGAACTAGTTAACCTCACACTGGTGGAGTTCGACTATTTAATTACAAAGAAGAAGGTACTTGCTAGTCAACTGATAAAGTATGCTTTTTTCCATCAGATATGTACATTTGTGCTAAATTGTCTAGTGTCAATCCTATGCTTTATGTTCAATGGAAATATTAAACAGTAGGGTGGAAAAGTTCAGTTTACAACCTGGTGGACCATTGAATTGTTGGTAGCCTCATTCCTGACAATAATATCCTGTGCCGAGACATTTCTTGGTTTTAATATGCCGTTTGGACAAAGATGACAGTCTGTCATATTTGTGCCCCATGGTTTTCAGGATGTTTTCATTGAACCTTTTTTTTTTTTTGTTTGAAAAGGGGACGGAATCTCAATTTTTATTAAAAAAAACCCTCACTTATGAGCATGTGCATGTGGCAAAAATTAGAGGCTTGTTCACTATAATTAATTCATATAAACATTGATCACCGTAAAGGTTGCCTTAGTTGCAATGTTTACTCCTGTGGGTTTATCTGATGAGAGGTCATGAGATCCAATCCCGACCGACTCAATGCTAAGGGAATAAACTCATGCTTATTATCCCCGGCCACCAGCTTCTAACCGTTCTGAAGTTGGTAGGACTAGGATCAACCTATGGCTCAGTCTCATTATCTCCGACCCCATGTAGAGGGCTTGTTACTGGCCTGTTTAGGCTTCTCCTGACAGACTTTCAATGGATAAAGCTTATACAGTTGCACATAGATAGAGTTGCAAATCTCGGTTTCCACTCTTGCCCTTCATAACCCTTTTTACCCAAAAGAAAAAAAGGTGAAAAACATTGGCTGTGTAACATGTCTTGAGCAAAAGTGCATTTTAAATCATGAACCATTGAACCATTGGACTGGCTTTGTGTGGTATCTAAAGAATGCTAAATATTTGACTTGTTTAACATGTGAAAAAGGAGTAATTGTTAGCTAGTCCTAGAGGACGGACATGCCATTCTCTCATCCTATCATAGGATGCTATGTCAAACTTTGTTATATATACAATTTTGATTATATGGCAATTTGTGATAGGGTTGGAGTTCATGCATATTCTGAGAGTATCTAGTAATAATTTTCCACAAAAAGTGTTTCCGCTGGTTTCCATATGGGAAAGTTAAGTTTGTAACTTATGATTGCAGCTTGAAGAAGGAGAGGATTTCCTTGATGTGGTCAACCCATGCACGAAACGGGAAACTGCAGCTTTAGGAGATTCCAACCTTCGGAATTTGCATCGGGGAGAGGTATTGCAGCTGGAGCGGAAAGGATATTTCAGATGTGATGTTCCCTTTATTAGGCCTTCAAAGCCTATAGTTCTGTTTGCGATTCCTGATGGCAGGCAGCAAACTGGTTTGAAGTAAACCACATAAATCTGAATCATTCAGCTTTCTGGGATTTATCTACATTAACATCACTGTTTGAAGTACTCTTGCATCTTTTATCTCAGTGGTTGAAACTGAAGAACTTTATTTGTCTTGAATCTTTGCAAATAAAGCATGTTCTCGTCTTTAATTTTACCGTGGTGTTGTTTCATTTATTGTATCTATTTGTCAACTAATCTCTGTCACAGACCATAAATGGCATCAGACAACTCTTCGACTTGCATGCAGCGCATGTTATTGTCGTGTTTGGAATAAAAGAAACATCTACAAAAGCAGATGAAGATTGATGGTTCTTTTTATCAATCAAATTGATTTGAGCCATAAAATGAGGAATCGATTATGCAAAATGAACAGTTAGCCAGCAATTAAAGAAATTAAGAAGACCGCGTCCCACAATACATTATGAATCACGAAGGAGGAATAAATCCCAACAATTATTTTAAGGTTCAACAATATAGAAGAAAGCTAAGCCCATGTATGGTTCAATATTCCTCTACTTCTTGGGAGCAAACCTAGACTTGATTTTGTTAACCTCCTTAGTACCCACCTGGAATGCCTTAGTCAAGACATTGTCAGGCACCGGAGGTGTGGCTGCAAACAAGGTGGTAGCAATGGACTGTGTGCCTGGCAATTGGCTGTTAAACGCAGCTATCACAGCTGCAGGCACCTTCCCATTGTTCTTCTGAAAATGCACCAAACCCTTTGGGAACGTAAAAACCTCACCCTTTTTTATGGACTTGGGTATGAGCACGTTTGCTGTGGTTATGAATCCCACGTCCAGTTCACCGTCGAGCACAAAAACTATTTCGGTGGCCCGGGGGTGCGTGTGAGGTGGGTTAAGGCCGCCGGGGGCGTAGTCAATGCGGGCGAGCGAGACACCAAGGGTGTTAAGGCCTGGGATTTTCTGAACATTGGCTGTAGTGACCAGAGAGCCAAAAGTGTTGTTGGTGAGGCCTGGTTTGGCCAAGCCCTCAAAGAAGAAGTCTGCTGCAGATATGTTTGCAATGTCCTTGCACGTGAACCCATTGACTTTCACACCTGTTGGTATATCACAGCTCATATTCATCATGAATTCAGTTTTGTTTCTACCAATATTTCCAACTTCCAAGTTTCATTTCTAACTAACTTAGCCTTTAAGTACTGTCTCACATTCTCAGAACTAATAATGTTTTACTTCGAAATGACGTAAGTAATCATAGATGCCAAGAATATATATCATGGTTGGCCCACGTTGGTGGCATAGCAACTTATATGCTTAGCATCAAAGTTTTTTCTGAGTTCATCACTATAATTAGCACCGAAGTTAAAAATAAATTAAAAAAAAAAAAAGGCAAAAGAAAGGAGGAATTAATAAGCCTCTTGATCATAAACTAGTACTGGTTTTGAGCTGCTCTTGATGAGAAGATGGATGAAAATAGACTAGGAATACCAGAAAATTCAAAGGAAGAAGAAGAAATAAGAAAATGATAGCACATTAAAGGGAAGAAGAAAACTGAAAAGGAAGTATTAGGCAAGGAATAGTACCAGAAGCGAGATCGGCAACACAAACATCTTGAAGCAAGTCAGGATCTGCGGCGGCAGCGTTGAAGAATACAGCAAAAGTAACAAACAACAGTGCGACAATGGCCACCATGGTTGCCTGAGATTATCAAATAGGGTGTGGAAAAGATGGTAGATGGGAAGGAAAATGTGTTTTGGAATAAAACTTTGATCGTTTAAGAAAGAGATTGGGGGGGTGGTGGGTATTAATAATGAGACAGGGAGAGAGGCAGGGAGGGAAAGGTTCGAAGTTTTTTTATGAGCATTGAGAGGAAAGTTTAATAAAATGTGAGCCCAATTTTAAAAATATGTTTAAATAATGTGAAGTGTTGTATGCTACATTCTCATTTTATATACATTTTTTTTTTATTTTTAGATCTTTATTTAATTTTAGAGCAATACTACTTACAGTCTCCAAATGGGAACGACAAGTGCAAACTTAGTCAATTTTATCTTTAAAATTTTTAAAATTACAATAATGTTCTTATCAAAATGGTACTTTTTTCATTTAATGAAGGGTTTGCACATTTGGAGACTGCAAATAGAATTTCTCTTAATTTTAATGAATAATGTCATCTTATTACAGTAGGCAGATAAAAGCGAGATAAGAGTGTAGTATGTAGAAATTTTTCTAAAGAGTTATTTTATTCTCAAGCCAGTGCGTAGAGAATATAATTTGCATCATTTAAATGATAAAATTTATACCATAATATTCAAATTTTGAAATTTATTTTTCAAATCAATTTATAACGTATAAGCACTTAGTATACGTGCTATACACATTGACTTAATAATAGAATCTTTAAATAAATAAATATTATACGTTTGAGAAGATAATGAAAAAAAAAAACTTTTATTGGAGACAAAAAAAAATTAAAAAAAAATATATTCTAAAACACTCTCATAGTCAAGTCTCTTATCCAAGCATTGCTGCGAATGCAAAGCACGAAACATGCCTTCGTAGATCCAAAGAAAAGTCAATTGCAAGGCAAAAGGCCCACATCTTGCGTCTCTTCCGGTGCCCATCCATCGAATCTGACACTCATGGGCCCTTTTATTTTATATTTATATTAAATATTTAAGAAGTTTTCATTAAATAAAAAATAATAATAGAAATATCCTTCTAAAAAGTCCAACACGAAAAGGAATATAATTACTACAAGTTTGGTAACCAGCTGAGATTGGTAGCCTTTATTCAATTGTCTCACTCTTCCAATTGCCACCACAATGTCATGAGTCCTATCCCAAGAAGAAGAAACAATTATTATAAGAATCCAAAAACTATTGGACATGTGACTTGATGCATTGTTTATTTATTTTGATAAAAGGGTAAGGTGAAGAAGATTAGGTTGGTATTTTGTAAAGAGAAATGCTATGTATCGACCGCTAGTCACTCTTACACCTTACATCTATAATTTTTTTATAGGGTATGGGTTGCTTTTCATATAGTGTGGGTATTTTTCATAAGGTGTGGAGTGGTGAATAGTGACTTATGAAAAAAAAAAATTCTTTTGAACATTTTTTAACATTTTCCAATTCGTTTTTTTTAAGACTAATTTGAGCTATACACTAATCCTAACTCCATCAAGAGCGTGACGGTGCTAAACAAGCGGATACATATAAATAATGGACATAAGTATTATTTCCTTTACATTATTATATCTAAGGTGACGACTCGAACTGATCATACTAGGGATGTAAATTTTAACCGAAAAACCGGTCTGGACAGGACCGAATTGGTGGAACCGGTCTAGAACTGGTTTCTAAAACGCCAAAATAGGCCAGAATCGGTCCGGTTCTGGTTCTCTGATTTTTAGGACCAGACCAGACCAGACCGGTTCACTATAATATATATTTAAATTAAATTTTATATATATATAGAATTTTTATATATAATATATATAATAATATAAATTATAATTATATATAAGATATTATATAATTATCACTATGGCCATATATTATTATATAATATTAATATCACTATTAGTATAGTATGTAGTATTAGTAATAATTTAATATCAATGTATTATTATATAGGCTTATAGCAGATTTTATTTTTTATAGCAGATTTATTGTTTCAGTTTTTGTTTAATAGCAACTTTTTTATAGCCGAAATTTTTTTACATAACAGATTTTTTTTATAAAGCAAATTTTTGTAAATAGTAACAGATTTTTAATTAAACATATTTTTTTAAAGCATTTTTTTTATGACAAATTTTTATTTTATTAAAACTGGAAAACCAGACCGAACCGAATCAGAAATCGGTGAAACCGGAGTACTAGTTTAGGAGAGTAACCAATGCGTAATCGGTTTTAGAAAATACAAAACCGGTGTATACTGGTTCGGTCCTAAATTTTGTCTAAAACCGGACCGAACTAGACCCGTTACACCTCTAATCATAATAGTCAACCTTTTAGCATAGAACTTAAAATTTTTAGTGATGGATGCATTATTGATTTTTGATTGCTTCTAAAATGACTCGAATTTTCATTTTAGTATCAATTAAGTTTCCAGTTTCTTCATGAAGTCAATCTAATTCAAAAATTTAGGTTACGTTTGGATAATGAGGTGATCTCAGATGATTTATGAAAAAGTGATAAAAAAGTAATAATAAAATATTAGATAATAGTAAAAAATAGATAAAAATAATAATAATAAAATATTAAATAGTAATAGAGTAAGCCTTAGTGAAAGTGTTTTGGCCAACTCAACTAAAATTATATTGGATATTGTCATCCATGTTTAGTTACATGAATAAGTTCTAATTACACTCTTTATGTAATTTTCATGGGGTGATCACATCATGCTTGTGTGACAGATTGAAAAAGATTAGCTCAAGATATTCTCAGAAAATTCATTATCCGTTCGACCAGGAAACACTACAACAGCTTATTCCAAGCTTTCATAATCAAGAAAATGGCATATTCAACGCCACCATATATAATTTGTATTCAGTTTGACATAATTGGCAATTAATTTCTTGAACTTGAAGTAGTTGACCACGATGTTTTATTTATAATATTGAAAGAAAGGTTGGATAAGAACATGATGTCATGCATATTGCTTTGGATAAAAGGACTTGAAGAGATTTTTTAAACTTTTTGTTAATGTTTCTCTATAAACTTATGTGGTTAGATTTGACTTTTAGTGTCCATTTATTGTACTTCTTATTAATAATTGTTTTTAAAAACCTCAATTTTTGTTTTCAAATTCGCGAATATATAATATTTGTATATTGCATGCAATCTTTAATTCTCTTATCCAACAAGCAATTTCTTCTTTCTCGGACAGTGCATTATATTTGCATATTAGAATACATACTCTTCCTCTCCAGTCGAAAGCTCTCTCGACAAAAGCTCTCTCTTCGGCTGAAAGCTCTTCCATCACCTCACCCAGCAGCCTCCTCCGCTCACCGAGGGAGTGGGGTTGGAGCTTGATGCCTTGAAGAGCTTCCTGCAGCCACACACGGCACCATCGGGATCAAAGGCATCGGATCTTTTAGATCTGACTTACCATTCCACTCTAAGTGTGGCGTGTGTCCTGCACGCGCTGCCACCGCCAATGACTGCCCTTCAACAATGATTCGACAGTATTTTCAGTTGCTACTTTATGTTCCCACTTTCCCTAACCAAATATCAAGTGAAAGTGGGCATGAAAGTCTCTTACAGCCAGTCTAGACCAACAAAATGCAACACACAACCTTTCACTGCGGCTTCTAGCTGTAGTTTTATAATCTGTTTATCAGATTATATTAAAACCGCTTCAAGCGGCTTCTCTTAGTGAGAAATGGGTGGGAGTCAAACTTTTGACTTCAGATCCTTTTTTTCTTTTTTGTGCTATATTTGTTGGCTTTGGGACAATTGTAGGAGACTCCTACCCCATTAGAACTTATATCCTGTAATCCGCTAGCTAGTTTATCTATGAATATTTTACTTGCTGAGAAAAAAAAAAAAGAATACATACTTTTCTGTCATCCTTTTAGCGTCGTTTGTTTTCTAAGATGAAATGAATTGAGATAAAAATTAAAAATAAAATAAAATATTGTTAGAATATATTTTTTTAATATTATTTTTGTTTTGGGATTTGAAAAAATTGAATTGTTTATTTTATTTTGTGTGAAAATCTAAAAAAGTTGTAATGATAAGATGAGATGAGAATGGTTGTAAAAGTTTTAATATAGTTCGTGTACTTTCCTATCTTCTCACGGACATGAGCATCACTCGTGGTCATTAGACAACAAAGAATATTATGAGATTACAAAGTTTGTTTTATGCGGGTTAAGAACAGCCAATTGAGCAAAAATTGTAATATATAAATTGGAAATGAAAAAAAAAATGGTCTTAAACTGATTATTAATGATGGGTTTAAATTATATTAAACAAAATAAACCCAAAAAATATATATATAGAGATCGATACCACTAATCTCATTGCTTTGTAATTTTCATACAAATCCCATGTGACAAATTCTCTCTCTTCTCGAGTAATGCAACGTATAATTCTCATTTAGAAACTATATGTAAGTCTAGTTAATTTTATCTTTAAATTTTTTTAAAATTATAATAATATCTTTATTAAAATAATATTTTTTTATTTAATGAAAGACTTGCACATACAGTTTCTATTTGAGGACTGCAAATAGAATTTGTCTTCTCAAAATGATCAGACTAATCAATGAATTTTCTTTAGGGGTCTTGAGATAATTTCATATAAGTCTAAAATAAAAATTATGTTTCTAACAGTTGACTGCAAATAAAAATTTAAATCACCAGATTCCTTTACAAAAGCATGCCTTGTGTTGTACCATATATTGATGCAAAACAATTATAATATAATTGAAAGTTCATATAAAAATGTATACACCACCACATGACTTCACCCCTAATTATATTCCCAAATATCTATTTCTGCCGGTGATTGTGGTGCATGTGCCTTCCTATTCGGCATTGGCTCGAAGTCAACGATTCACGTCTTCTGGCAGGTTTGGCGGTAAAGATTAGATGATATTTCTTATCTCATAATTATAATTTTTTTAAATTTTAATATAAAATATAATAAATAATTAAATTTTTTAAATTTTAAAACAATAATAATATTTTTAATTAATATTTTAAACTAAAATCTAAAATTCTCATCTCACTCTTTAAACCTATCTATTATGAAGCAGTTTTCTATTCTATCTTTCGTCAGAAGCTAATATTTGTCCTTACTTTATTTTCTACAGATATTTTTAATTATTATCATTTTCTTTAAGTTCGGTTTATCTTGAGAGGGGATCTATCTCATTTCATCATTATAATTTTCACAAATTCACGCACAAAATATAATAAGCAATTCAGCTTTTTCAAATTCTAAAATAAAAATAATATTAAAAAATAAAATTCTAATAATATTTTATTCAACTTTCAACTTCCATCTCAAGCCATATTATCTCAACTCACTATCCAAACCTAATTAGTCTTGTTATGAGTAGTATTGAGCTTTTTAGGCCTTCGTCCTACTAACGTCTCTCAAAGTAAAGAAATATGCTATCCATTATTTTTTGGATGGGGCTACTCTACCACCCCACCCTTACCGCTGGGCAGCCTGGGCTTATCGCCCAATGGTTTTTTCTCCTTTTTTCTTTTCACATTTTTTTAATACATTTAAAAATTTTTAAAAAATAAAAAAAATACATCAATACATTTAAAATCACTTCCTTAATCACAAAGTAAAAAAAAAATTGACCAAGCGGTCAAATTGAGTGGGCAAATGTGGAGGGCAAAATAGTGTTTCTCTTATTTTTTTCGTCGTCTTTCAGTCATTTGATTTCACATCACAAAATAATAAAATAATAATAATTAAAAATATAATGAGTAGTATTACTAAAGGAGCATTGCTTGGGAACCGCCCTAAATGTGTTATTCCTAAGGTGCACCTGTGACTTTGCGAACTTAATGCGCGACATTATTCACTTTTTTTTAATAAATGAATAAAATGATATTAGAAGAAAACTCACCCATACACTAATGTCTCGTTTGTTTTCGCAGATGAGTTGAGTTGAAATTAAAGTCAAAAGTCGTGGTTTTATTTTCCAGGTTTTGAATCTATCACGCTCAAGTAGGACCATGAAATCTTCTTTTGCTGCAATTGTGATTTTCGTCTGTCACCATCCAAAGTTGAGCCGTAGGTTAGATTTTAAACTACCCTTGTGATTATTTTATCTCTTTTCTACAGTCATTCTCTACTCTGGGAAGTTGTTGCCGCTAACATGAAGAAGAAAATGCCATGAAGAAGTTGCTTCCACCATAAAAAAGCCAATTTTACCATGAAGAATTTGTTGCCTCCATAAACACAGTGATTTTGTCATGAAAAATATTGACAGTTACCATATTTTTCAAATTCTCCATCTCCAGAAAACCAGTCACCTTAATTCTAGGAATATGTCTAATTTGTATAATTAGTCTACTTACTTTATATACATGTTTCCATACTTAGTCTCTTGTACATATATATTTGTAAAGTGAGACACAAATGAATATACAGTTTTGAATGAAAATACTCTCCCTCTCAGTTTTAACATCATATCAGCCTAATCAATCCCTACCCTTGCCAATATGGTCAACTCCTTGCTCACCTTGCTCTCGTCGTCATCCTCCACCACCTCCTCCAATCCTTCAGCCCAATTAGTCTATAACACGCTCTCCCCTTTCTCATCTGGTTTTTCTTTCGATCAGCATCACCATTGGATGGTGGACAGCAACGCAAGCGACCATATGCGCCACCGGCGTGATGCCTTCAGACCTAAGAAGTATTGTCTTCGAGCACAACGTGCAACTCCCTAATGGCCAAGTTGTTCCCGTCGAAGGGATGGAACCTGTGTTCTCTCTCCCTATCTCATATTTACATAATGTTTATTTTGTCCTTAATTTCTCTTTTAACCTCTTGTCAGGTCCCCAAATTACTCTTCATAACCCTTTTGTCATTTTATTCTTATCTAACACTTGTTTTTTTCAGGACCCACAATCGATAAGGCTGATTGGAGCAAGTGATCTTTGCAATGAACTCTACGTGTACCGACCTGAATCTTCTCTCACTTTAGCTACTCAGTCTACTGTCAATAAGACCTTATGGCATCAACATCTAGGTCATCCTTCCAGCCTTATTATTCCCAGTCTTTTTAATTCTCCTTGTATTCTCTCTGATTGTAACGTTTGTGATCAATCTAAACACACTAGATTATCTTTTTTCTATTCATGCAAATAAAAGTGTTTCTCCTTCTAATCGCCTTTTTTGTGATATATGGGGTGACTATCATACTTCTTCTCTGTGTGGGTCTCATTATTTCCTCACTATCATTGATGATTTTTCTCACACTAATTGGATATATCTTATACGTTTTACATATGAAGCTTTTACTCATTTAATGTGTTTTTTTCGCTCTTGTCCAAAATCAATTTAATAATACTGTTAAAATTATTCGTACTAATAATGGAGAAAAAAAAATTTCTCATCAATTTCAACAAACTCATGGCGTCATTCATGAACGTACCTGTGTTGAAACTCTACAACAAAATGGCGTTGCGAAACGTAAAGATAGGCAGCTTCTAAATGTTGCCCGTAGCCCTCCATTTCCAAGCATATCTACCTTTAAAATTTTGGGGAGATTGTGTCATCACCTCTGCATACCTCATTAATCGTACCCCCAGTCGCATTCTCCAAAATAAGTCCCCTTTTAAAGTTCTTTTCAATAAAACACCCAGTTATGATCATCTTTGAGTATTTGGGTGTCTTTGCTATGCACAAACCCTTAGTGCTCACCGCAGCAAATTTTCTCTCCGTGCCACTAAATGTGTTTTTCTTGGCTACCCTAGTACTCATAAAGCGTACAAACTCTATAATCTCGACACTCATTCCATCTTTTATTCTTGTGATGCCACTTTCCATGAACACCACTTCTCTTTTCCAACATATGCCTGCTTCCTCTCTTTCTCATCATGTCCTTCCACTACCTATCCCTAAACCTCCAATACCATCGCCACCATCTCCAGAAACTCTTTCTCCCGACTCACCCGAGCCTTCTCTCTTTTCACCTCTATCTCCTCCTACTTCTCGTCCCCGTCGCACCATCACTCGACCCGCCTATCTTCATGATTATGTTTATCCTACACTCCACATTGAGCCCACAACATCTTCACCGACTACACAAGCCTCAGGTACTGCTCATCCTCTGTCTACTTTTCTTTCATATTCTCATTTTTCTCCATCTCATCTTAAATTTTTAACTGCTCTAGCCACTTGTGTTGATGCCTCATATTATTCTGATGCTATCCTCCACTCTCATTAGTGTGAAGCAATGTCTGCTGAAATTCGTGCTTTGGAGGATAACTCCACTTGGACTCTTGAGACACTTCCTCCTGGGTAAAAACTCATTAGTTGTAAATGGGTTTTTAAAACTAAGCTCAAGGCCGATGACTTCATTGAAAGGTACAAATCTCGGCTGATTGCCAAGAGTTATACTCAGGTTGAAGGTCTTGACTATCATGAGACATTTGCAGCGGTTGCCAAAATGACCATTGTTCGTTGCTTATTGGCGATCACTGCTGCCAAAAATTAGGTCATTCATCAACTCGACGTCAACAATGCCTTCTTACACTACAACATTGATGAAGAAGTCTACATGACACCACCTCCCGGATATTGCATAAAGGGGAAGACCTATGTCTGTGGGTTCCGAAAATCTCTCTATGGCCTCAAACAAGCCTCCCGCAACTGGTTTTTTAAACTAACCTTTGTGCTTTTTTATATAGGTTTCCTTTAGTCTCAGGCCAAATATTCTTTATTTACTTTTGTCACCTCCACAAGCATTACTATTGTTCTTGTTTATATTGATGATATCTTGGTTTCTGGTAATGATATCTCTCAGATCGAGGTTTTCAAAAGACTCATCTCCACCAATTTCAAAACCAAAGACCTTGATTATTTGAAATATTTTCTCAGACTTGAAGTTGCTCGCTCTCACAAAGGTATCTTTTTCAATCAACGCAAATATACCCTTGACATTCTTTCCGACAGTGGACAACCTGGTGCCTGAACTGCCCCTTTTCCTATGGAACAACACTTGAGACTCAGCAGTAAAAACGGTGATCTCCTCCTTTGATCCTTGCACTTACAAATGCCTGGTTGAACGACTTATCTATTTGACCATCACCCAACTTGACATTGTCTATGCAGTCAATATTCTCAATCAATTCATGCATGCTCCTCGGTCTCCTCACATGACTGCCACTACTCTTGTTATTCGTTACATCAAAGGCAATTCAGACCAAGGTATTTTCTTCTCTTCCTCTAGCAGTATGCATTTCATAGCATACATTGATGCTGATTGGGCCAGTTGTCCCACCACCTGCCATTTCACCACCGAATATTTCATTCAGTTAGGGACCAATCCAATCTCATGACGTACAAAGAAACAAACTACAATAGCAAGGTCTTCCGCTGAAGCTGAATATCGAGCTATGGTTGTCACCACTTGTGAACTCACCTAGTTGAAGCAACTTCTCACTGATCTTGAAATTTTTCATCCCGAGTCCTTTACCTTACATTGTGACAACCAATTCGCTCTCTACATTGCGCACAACCCTGTGTTCCAAGAGCATACCAAACACATTGGATTGAATGTCACATTGTTCGTGATAAAATTTGCTTGGGCCTCCTTACAACCATTCACACTTCTTCTACTGAACAAGTTGCCGATATTTTCACCAAAACCTTAGGACAGAAACATTTTCATCATTTTGAATGCAAGTTAGGCATTACAGATCTCCATGCGCTAACTTGAGGGGGAGTATTGACAGTTGCCATATTTTCTATATTCTTCATCTCTAGAAAATCAGTCACCTTAATTCTAGGAATCTGTCCAATTTGTATAATTAGTCTACTTACCTTATATACATGTTTCCATACTTAATCTCTTGTACATCTATATATTTTTAAAGTGATACACAAATGAATATATAGTTTTGAATGAAAATCACTCTCCCTCTCAGTTTTAACAAAGAAGGTGCTTAAACTAGAAGTTCATTTAAGTTAAGCTCAAAAATATATTAAACGATGTCTTTGAGCTGTCACAATCTACTATTACTTGTTTTGTATGATAGTTTTGTTGAGAGTTTTGTGTGGTCTTCTAACAGCAGTAGATCAAACAAGAACTTGATGAGCGAAATTTGCTAACGAACCTAAATGGATTAGATGGACAAGATGAACATTAGGGAACCATTTTATAGGTAGATAACGAACAAGATGGAGTATGTATGGATAACATGAAATCGTACCTGAAGCTCAAATAGAGTTGTGGAGGAGGAGGAGGCTAATGAGATTGAAAATGAGAATGTCTTCAACAATAATTCTACTCTTGAAGAACCCAAGTGCAGAATCATGTTTAATACTAAAAAGGATCTCAAAGCTTGTTATAAGCAACATGGGAAACAATCAGGGTTTGTGGTCAGCACTCAAAGAGTGAAGAAGGATGTGGGTCGTATTATTAAATACTTAATTCTAGGATGTGCTCGTGGCAATAAGGCACATAATCGCACACGTGATATTTCTAAAGCCAAGTCTGACCAATAAGATGGAATGCAAGCTGGCTAGGATCAATGTGATGCTAGTAAATGGTGGCTCATGGAATATAACTACTGTAGAGAATGCACACAATTATGGGTTGAATCCACAAAAGTCCAAATACTTTAGATAACATAGGAAAATTGAACCAATCACCAAGAAGCAATTAGAAGTAGCCGATAGAGCTGGGATAAGAATTACTAAAAGCTTCAATACTCTAATTGTTAATACATGTGGCTTAGAGAATCTTCAATTTCTAAGGAATGATTGTTGTAATTATATTAACAAGGCTAGACACCTTCACTTAGGGAGGTGCTGAGGTACTGTGCATATTTTATGAGAATGCAAGTCATGAGTAATGGATTTTTCGCTTTGATGGATTTAGACAATGCTTTGAGGTTGAAAAATGTGTTTTGAGCTAATGCACAAAATAGGACAGTATATGAGTATTTTGGGCTTGTTGTAACGTTTGATACGACATACCTCACTAATAGGTATGGTATGTCATTCACACCATTCGTAAGTATGAATTATCATTACCAGCCAATGTTATTGGAGGTAGAATCGATATCATCCAAAGACACAACTACATTTGTTTGGTTATTCCAAACATGGTTATATTGTATGAATGTGAAAACTAACCAAAACAGGGCAATGAAAAATACAATTTCAATTATTTTTTCCCAGACACGTTATAGATATTTCTTGTATCACATTATGAGGAAATTTTCAAAGAAGTTGGCTTCCAATTCTCATTACAATAGTGGGTTGAAAAGTACACTTCAACATTGTGTGTATGACTATCAAGCTATAAAAGAGTTACAAGAAACATTGGGACTTATTTCTTGACACCTACAAATTGCATGATTATGCATGGCTACAAAATCTATATAGTGAGATGATGTATTAGGTACTAGTGTATTTAAAAGATGCATTTTGGGCAAAAATGAGCACCACACAATATAGTGAAAAGCATCAATGCATTTGTTTTTATTGTTTTGTTCACTCGGACACTATGCTAAAAGAGTTTGTCGCTCAATTTGACAATGCCTTTAGGAAGAAGGTTGAGAATGAGAATGCAACAGACTTCCACTCTTTTAATTGCATAATTCCATGCATATCTCGTTTGCCATTTGAGAAGAAATCTTAGCATGTGTACACAAATGCCAAGTTTAAAGAAGTGCAGCAGGAAATAATGGAAACGATTTACTGCAATGCTCATCTTTAGGAAACAGAATGTTCAATTTCAACATATCAGGTTGATGATAAAATTAATGCTGATGACTTTTTCAAATTAGTTGCATTTTCAGTTTACTTTAAAATGAAAGTATACTCATATTAAGGGTAGTTATAATGGCTTGAGTGAAGAGCTTGAGACATGGAGTTATGATCGAATTATAATGAATCTTGTAAACTAGCAACACATGCTTCTACAATAGAGGAAAATTGTAATGATATGCTGCAACAGTTAGATGTCATGGATGCCAATTATCTTTCTTCAAGACTTCAAACCACACCTTCCAAAGGTAAGGATTCCACTGATCCCACAAGAGTGAGCTTAACAAAACCACTTAGTCCTCATGTTGTGTGAGAAAAAGGTAGGCCACCGTCGAAGTAGAGAGTGCCTGTAATAGAAAAAGGTTGCCATGAGTTTGAATATGGGAAACAAGAAAACAAAGTACACCAATTGCATAAATAATAGGAAAAAATGCTGGTTATACTTAGATTACTTATTTATAATAATCGTTGATTCATTTATGAAGAAACTTAAATTCAACGATGATTATTGATAGCAATTAAGCAATTGATATGAAGCATTCATTTCTTCAAAAACATCCATGAGAAACAACATAGAGAGGTGGAATGAACAAATACTCAATTTTTTATGTAACTAACTTGAGACAAGGTTACAGGATAGCAAACACAACATTGTCATAACTCAAGTTTGTACTTACAGCCAAACACCTTACATTTTACTAATTATTCTGTTATTTAACAACGTATTGTTCCTAGCAGATGCACTATTGTAGAGATGGAAGTTCTGAAAATTGAAGACATTATGGGAATTATCCATTGTGACACTTCCAACCTCCACTTGTGATTTGATGAAGATTTAGAGCATCAAGACATGCAAACATGGTTACATATCCCCATTATGACAGATAGTATGCAATGCATCTTATGACTAATCTAGGGGAACGCAATAATCGCATAAAATTAAGACTTGTCAAAATTTTGTACCTAAATAACTAAAAACATAACTTCATTAACTTTCATTCATTCATACCTAATTTTAAAAGCATCTATCTGATGCGCTGAATGGCTTGCAAGACCATCTGGAAGAACATCATTGTTGAACCCAAAGTTTCAAGTTTCATATAATTATATATCTATATATAGATTTTGATGATAACAAATGAATCCAAGTATAAAAAAGTCTCAAGTTCAAGTTGTCTACACAATAGAGCCAAGCACATCAACGAATCAAGCATGAGCAAAAAAAGGAACAATCTTACAAAGAAAACTCTTAGAGTAATTATGTACATCTCTTAATAAAATTCAAAATTGGATTAAGGTTCAAAATTAATATTTTCTCATGAAGCATCTAATTTTATTTTCCAAATGTGTATGACATATTTGAAAATTAAAAGTTTGAAATTTGAATTTTTAAAAGATGATTGATTTTCATATTTCACATGTGCATGACATGATTAAAAGTTTGAATTTTGAAAATTGAAAAATGATTAATTGTCATCTTTCACATATGCATGTTTTGTTTGAAAATTTTGAAAAGTAAATTGATACTATTTTTGACATATTCAAAAGGGAGATGATTTTGTTTGAAAATTTTGAAAAGTGATTGATATTCTTTTTGACATATGCAAAAGGAAGATGATTTTATTTTAAAAATTTAAAAAGTAAATAATGCTCTATTTGTCATATGCGAAAAGTAGATGATTTGATTTGAAAATTTTGAAAAGTGAATGATGTTGTCTTTGAAAATTGCAAAAAAGAAAAAATTTTGTTTGAAAATTTTGAAAAGTGAAGTGGTGCTCCTTTTCGACATGTGAATCTTTTTAAATTTGAAAATGAAGTCTCATATGCCTATAAATAACTCAATTGAGATCTTCAAATTCACAATAACAACAACAAGAGCATATACTTATCAATTACAAACTTTACAACATTCATTCAAAACTTTCAATCTCTCTTCTCTAAGTATTGAGCCTTAACCCCTGTTCATTTTGAGAGAGATATAGTTTACATTGTATTGTTCTTATTCCACTTATTGATGAATATTTTCTTATAACCTAACCACTATCAGCTCTTGTATCAGTAAAAGGGTGTGTGTATAACCCTTATGCATGTAGAAAGTGTTCTACATAGGGAATAGTTGAATCACTATGTACAAGGTGATTGCAAGTGTAGATAGTGTTCTACACTAATTCTTTGTAGCGATACTGCTCAAATTTATAATAGATTTTTATCTCTATCTGAAAGAGGTTGAATAATGAATTTGGGAATCATCAAGAGGTAACTTGAGGCGAGGACGTAAGCAATGGAGCTGAACTCCGTTAAAATACTGAATTTATTTTTTTTCTTACCCTTGCTCATTATATTTACTGTTGCTTTATATTTTGTTCATATTTTATATTGTGTATTTGGTTTATAATTGCAAATTTTCAAATACAACTCAATTCACCCCCCTTCTTGTGTTAATCATCTAGTTAGCAATCATGATAAACTCTAGTTGGTGGTCTGGGTTTATTTCTTTCTCAATCATCATTAACCAAGGATTCACGTTCATCACCATGGTCAGGTCCTGCTACAACCTCTATCATCCCAAAAGGAATGGTAGTTTAGTCATAATAAAGTGAGATTCCTTAAAATAACAATAAGTTAGCAACCAACATACGAAAAGATAATATAGAAATGACAGATAATAAACGTGAGATGCTTGCATGGTATGCAAAGAAAATATTTGCTTTCCATCAAAATTCCTCAACTTCTTTTAATGAATTTAGAGAATATACTTATTTTTTCATCTAGATTCCTCAACATCTTTTAGAGAATCCAGATACACATCTTCTTAGAGAGAACATTTCATTTTCTACTCTTTTCTTTTTATTTCTTTTTTTTCTTAACATATGATAACATCACGGCTCCCCTTTCTGTATTGTGAGTACCTGCTGGTTACCGTATCCTAATTTTTTGGAACAACATCATCAAAACTGCACAGATAAATTCAATGCATTGATCATACTTAGATAATCAGGTCGTCTAAATTAACCATAATAAGAGTATTCATTCATAGCGATACCCACCAGCGTTTGGCATCATATTCTTACGAAAACGCCTTGAAATCTTTTAAAAAGGACCCAGTTGATGTTTGTTGACTGTTCTTCATCAACCCAAGGTTACTACTCAATTTATAATCACTCCAGAATAAACAAAAAAGTTCCACTAGACTATTCCCCCATCTTAACATTGGGTCATGAAAAAAATAATTTCATGCCATGCTCATGATAAAACATATTGGATGACATGTGCTTTTCCTTTGAACAAGTAATCAAACTTCATGTAAAACATCATATCTTTTATGCATCATGCTTAAAGAGTACTTGCTATCCAAAAGGTCATAAAATCATCACATGCCATGTAGAAACCAATTTCTCATGAGATAGTGCAAGGTAGCTCGTGATAAAAAATAACATTTACTCATGAATGAAGCATTTATACAAAGTCATAAAAACATTATCCAAAAGTACGTTAGAGGCCAACTTACAACTTTATGGGTATGGGAAGGCGATGGTGGAAACAAAAAAAATGTGTTAGGAGTTATAATCTTGATGATTATTAAGATCTAGCCATGCTTTTCAGTCAAGTGATTTTACTAAACTTAGTGACCTTTCTTAGCTAAGATTGTGGCCTATTTCGAGGCAAAACACCTTAGATGATGGTATTTCTTAGGCATTGCCATGGCATGTGCTTCGTATCAACCTTAAAGAAATCAGTGCTATTGTTTATGCTAAGTAATCATGCTTCTGGTCAAGATCTAAGTGTGCATCTACTCTTTGCATGAAATTCATATACTTGTATGTGATTAAATCAAAATCTAATTGATACTAACCTCTTTATGCCATTTAACTCAATGCATTAAAACCACTAGTAACCTCAAAATAGGAATGATGATCAACCCAAGATAGTGCATGTTGTAAATATATTTTTACTTTATAACCATGGCATACGAAATACTTATGATACTATCATCAACACCTATTTTGAACATGCACCTTCATACTCAACACAACATGCTCTACTCATGAATTCATCAAGACATAAGGATAGATTACTTACAATCTTGGAGGTTCTCCTACAAGCACTCAACAAGGACTCTTTCTTCATTCTTTTTAAGCTCTTTCTTTTTAACTCACTCAATAGCTCTTGTAAGTGGTGTGAGGTGAAGTGTGGTATGAAGGGTTGTATTTATAGGCATCTTAAAGTGTGACCAATCACTCAAAGCATGCCTCCTACCATGGTGATTTCGGCTAGGTTAACTAGAAGCTTCCTCATGGGTTTTCTTGAGTTAAACTAGGAAATTTAAGGATCTATGATTTCTGATCTTGTGGGGTCATGGGATGCAAGAAAATTTCATAAAACAAGTTCCCATGGCTTGGTTGGACTGTAATTAGTTACATCCTTGTTTTCTCAAAAATGTAGCCTTCCATTGCTAGTTTCTTTCAACTAGGTTAGTTTCTTAGTTCTAATGGATGAAGAAATAATCCCTCCATTGAGTAAGAAAGAGAAGAGGGTGAGGGACTTGTCATGAAGATGGAAGAGGTGGAAGAGGAAGGGATGAGTTGGTGTTTTCTGAGATGAACCACTTGGCTTCATCAATGATCTACTCAACCTTCTTTCAATTCCATGGGGTCAAACTAAAGTGTAAGTTTCGTGGAATGGAAGAACACCATGGTTGCTTCATCCATGCTTGGGGATCACGAAGGTAGTGTAGGAATAGTGAGTGGTTTGGAAGGAAGTTCATCATTGTGATTCGGCTAGGGGGCTAGGCTATAGTTCCTTCTTTGGTTAGGTCTTAGGGATTTTTCCAATGATTCCTTTTTTCAGATTTGGTTCCTCCATCAATGCTCTCTATTATATTTGTGAGGCTTCAAAAAATCTTTCCAACTTTTGACTCAAATTGTTGGTTCTAACTTAGGGGTACCCGATTGTACTATTTCGACTTTGTGTGGGGTGCAAGTTGTTTGACATGATTCTAGGAGGTTTGACTTGAGTTGGCTTCTCTCATACATCCAATGCAACGTGTCTAGAGTCTATTTTGAGAATATGAGGTGTTGGTGACAAGTAAAAGGTAGACAAATTATGATTGCTGCTAAGGGTGTCAATTTGGATGTATAGAGTCTTTTGGTGTCTTTTGGTCATTGTTTCTTCAATTCTTGACTAATGACTTCATGAGACCAGAGGAAATTTGAACATTTGAAAGCTTCTTTCTATTTGCTTTGGGAGAAAGACTATAGCTTGGGGAAGTGTCTTCATTTATCTATTAGTTGTTGTGTTGGTCCAAATGAGCCTTGTAGTGGGCATGTCACATGGGCGTGTCCTTCATGTGTATCAACCTATTGTCTTTTACATATTTCAAGTTCCTAACAATTCAGATGGTAGGGCTAAGTTTGTGGCACATATTTCTAATTAATTTGGACAAAGAACATAGAGGTAGGAATTTGGAAACATTTGGATGTGTGGGTCATTGTGTTTTCAGCATGGCTTGCTTTCATGTGACTATGATTTGGTCAAATTAATAACATCTTACTTAACTAATTATGTATTTCAATTGTAATAAGTCTAAATTAAATTTTTGGAAGAATTTCCCTAAAAGGTCTTAATGGCCTATTGCCTCCTAGTATAATTGACTTCTAGTCTTGTCTTACAAATTTTTAGATTTCTGGTCTGAAGTTAGGTTTGGGGAGTGAGATGTGAATTTTTTGTTTTAGATAAAAGTTTAAAATATTATTTTTTAATATTCTTTTTGTTTTGAAATTTGAAAAAGTTGAATTGTTTATTATATTTTATATGGAGATTTGAAAAAATTGTAATAATGAGATGAGAAGATATGAGAATTTTGTATTTTATCTTTAGCCCCAAACCTTGGATGTAATACTTGGTGACAAATTGGTCTCTTGGGCGCCTTCTAGAAAATATCCTAAGGTGAGAGGTGTGAAGCAAGTTTCCTAAACTTGGCCTCTAGGTTGGGCAACTTGGGCCCTAAGTTTAGTGTATTGGGCTTAAATTTGGGTTTGGCTTTGTTTTATTAGGCTTCAGCCCACTTGGTTGGGCCTAACTTTAGGCCTCAATTGTGCCTAGGTCCTTTAGGATTGGGCCTAGGTTGTGGGATTCTAGGCTCCTTATTTAGGCTTTGGGCTCATTCAGCTTTGGGCCTAACCATGCCTTTTCTTTTGGGACTATTTTAAACTTCTCTATGTTCTTAGCCCATTTTTCCTAACTAAATTCCTTAAGATGGTTTGGGTTTTATCCTTTCAAGTCCCTAAAGATAGTAATTTCCATAACAAGATCCATTATCCATAGGCCTTTCGGTAGACTTTAGTAGGGTGTTACATGCATTGCGGTGGTTATAGGAGAATTTAGACGTATCACGATTCAGATCATTATTAAGTTGAATTTTGATTCCAAAAAAGGTAATAAATGTTTGTTTTTATTTTTTTCTTTTATTTATTTTTTAAATATATTTAAAAAATAAAAAAAAATATTAATATATTAAAAATTATTTTTTTAATTATTAAATAAAAAAATTAAATACACAAATAAGTGGCTAAAATGAGGGGCAAATAGCAAATAATAGTGTAATCGATTGGTAATATCTTCCTTTCTCTTTTGGAGTATTTCTCCTTCCTTCTTATCTTGTTATTTCTTTTCAGCAGTTCACGCTCTTTCAACAATCCATTCTCTTTTCAGCTACTCCCATCCTCTTTATTTTTGTCGGACTATTCCAGCAAAGACGTTGAGATAGTGACCGTACTGAGAAGAAACACTAATCTGAAAGATGGCAGAGGAAGGAAACCAAGTCGTAATTCCAAGGGTGAAACTGGGCAATCAAGGCTTTGAGGTAACTCTCATGAATTTCATTCTTTCAATACACATTTCAATCTTTACAAGAAGAGAAGTTCTACTCATAAGCCGATTCTAGAACACACACCACACAGACAAAATCAAGACTCGTCATGACTTGAAGGGGTTATTTGTTCTCTCTCCCATGTTCTTCAAATTGCATTTGATTTTTACCATTATTCTAACTCCACTAATTATTACTTGGGATTATGACCTGCTTGGAATGCTTTCACGATGTAAGAACCTTTTTCCTCCAATTGTTCTAACTCCAGTAATTGTTCTCTCCACCCCATTGTTCTAACTCCACTGATTGTTGCTTGAGATTGTGACCTACTGGAAATACTTTCGGTGTAAGAACCTTTTTTTTTTCCTTTGTAGTTATTATTTTCATTTGAACTGGAGATTCTGATTTTGACGTTTTAGGAATTGTTTCTTTTACCGTATAACCATCATTATTGGAGAAGCTAGTTTTAGCTTCTTCCAAATAGGTTCTTCCTCATGTGTTCTTCAAATCTGGTTTCTCTCATGGCAGACACAGTTTTTCCATTCTTTGGATTTCTCATCTTGGTCTGATTAGAAAACCATTTTGAACGCCCATCTAAAAAATTTCAAAGATTGGAGATGAGAGTACGAGAGAATGCGCTTTGCAGAAAATGAGATTTGGCGAGAATTTCAACGCATTGTTTTTGCATTTGATGATTTTTCCTATTATTTGGAACCAATTGAATGATTTACGATGTCCTGGGTCTTTGATGGTAGCTAAGAATCAGAAAGGAAATGAACAATATTTAAGAAAACAAAATAAAAAAAACTCTCGTCTTTCTTTTTGGTCACAGTGTCGCACTATAGTGAGATTTGCATTCTAAGCATTTGATTGATGAAAGGAAAAGGAGCAAACGCTGGAGAAGAAGAAACGTTCGAGAAGAAAAAGGACCTGCCGTTTGTAATTGAGGGCAAAGATGACCATTCATAATTGCTGACATGGGGTGTGTGGGTTGGGCTACTAAATCGGCTGATGAGTATCATTTTTAGTAGCTGATAATTTCATGTATAATACAAATAATTAAATTTGTCTTTTTATATTAGCTTAAACTTTTAAAATAAGAAGTGATTTCATGTTCTATAAAAATTGTGAGAACCCACTGGTTGTGTTTTAGAAAAATGAGAAAAATAAAAGCAATAGTTTAAAATAATCTGGTTAAAAATAAATTGATTGAGGTGATTGTTTACAGTCCATAGAGTTTGTTCTATTCCTGTGAAGCAAGAAGATCGTGTAGCAGATTGCTTTGACATAGAATTGTTATGGTCTTTGTTTCTTTCTTCCATCAAAAGCCTCATAAAAGTTTGGATCTACAGAAATAAGTTGTAACCATGAAAGCCTAATGTTCAAGATGCATAGGTTCCAAGGTTTTAAATAATAGTTTTCTCAAAAATTACTTTGTTTTGTGCTCTGTTTTCACTCCAGTTCCCTTCTTTCTGTTAACTTTACCTTGTTCATTTCTTTCTGATTCTAATCTTCCTTTCCTTTTCCTAGGTCTCAAAGTTGGGATTTGGATGTATGACCCTGAGTGGAAATTACAATTCTCCTCTTTCTGATGATGATGGAATCTCTGTAATACAGCATGCTTTCAGTAAGGGAATCACTTTCTTTGATACATCTGACATCTATGGACCCCATACTAACGAAATTCTGCTTGGGAAGGTGCACATTGCAAATTTGAACCTCCGCTTGTAAATATAAACATGGTCACATATGGACAAATGTATGTGCCTATAATTCTCCATATGTTATGCTTAGCAAACTAAAAGGATACATCTTTCAGGCCTTGAAGCAGTTGCCAAGAGAGAAAATTCAAATAGCCACCAAATTTGGGGTCCAAGTATTGAACTATCCTCATATGATAGTGAAGGGTACCCCCGAGTATGTTCGCTCATGCTGTGAGGCTAGCTTGAAGCGTCTTGATGTGCAATACATTGATCTATATTATCAGCATCGGGTGGACACAAAAACACCAATAGAAGAAACTGTAAGTGTTTTCTCTTTTCTCTTTCAGCTAGCCAGCTAAATGCCTGCAATTGGTAATCTTTCGATTTATTTTTGTTGGGGTATATGTGGAGAATAGTTTTGAAACTGAAAATCAAGAAACAAAGTGTTTTCTTAATGTGCGTTCAACGTGTGCTCGAGCGAAGTTCGCTCGACAGTGGGCTCGAACGAAGCTCAACCCGTGAGTTCGCTCAAGTCCCGCGCAACAATGAGCTCAAGTGAGATACAAACCCTAGTGTTCGCTCGAGTTCTGCTCGACACCCCGCTTGAGCCAATGTTGATTTGGTCATTCGCTTGATGAGCGCTCGACATGCCACTCGAGCAAATATCGCAGATTTTGTCAGATTAGAGTTTCCAACGCCGTTTGCTATATATATTATTTGACTTGTTTTGTACGACTTTCAGCCTATTTTGAGAGAGAACAATTGTTTAGTGAGTGCATATTATGTGAGAGAGCAAACAACTCTAAAGAGTGTGAGTTGAGATTGAGTGATTGTAATCTCTTATGGTTTATAAGATTTATGCAGCTCTGTGGGCGTAGGTAATTTGCCGAACCACGTATATTGTGCGTCGTGTGTTTGATCGTGATTGCTTTTACTTTATTTGACATCGTTGGGGTGTGCGTGTTTTGCACAACATTTCACAACAATTTTTTATTTGCAGTTTGAAATGATAAAGGCTTTAAGAAAGTTCAGTATTTCATTGTGGTGATGGTGGGATCTATTAAGATAAAAAATAAATGATTAAGGTGCTGTTTGGATAGTGAGTTGAGATGAGATGAGTTGAGATAAAAGTTGAAAGTTGAATAAAATATCGTTAGAATATTATTTTTTAATATTATTATTATTTTGGGAACATAAAAAGTTAAATTGTTTATTAAATTTTGTGTTAGAATTTGAAAAAGTTGTAATGATGAGATGAGATGAGATAAGAAACACTTTCATTATCCAAATGGGGCCTTATCTATCCATTTCCATCAATTTAAACTTTTGGGATAAGTGTTGATTTTACATGATCTCAGAGTAGAAGTTTTGAGTTCTAATTCTGACTTTAGATAAGTGGGAAAACTAATTAGATAGATATTATTGTTTTGTAGATAGGTGAACTTAAGAAACTGGTACAAGAGGGAAAAGTCAAGTATATTGGTCTATCTGAAGCCAGCCCAGACACAATAAGGAGAGCACATGCCATCCATCCCATCACAGCTGTGCAAATGGAGTGGTCTCTCTGGACTCGTGATATTGAGGCAGAGATGATACCACTTTGCAGGTTTGTTCCATTTTGAGCAATGAAAACTGGTCGCAGATGCAATGTCTGGAAGTAAATTATCTGAATGTCACCCATCTAGTGTCCAAAATCTCCATCAAAAGGATTCTGAAATGCTGCAACAAGTTTCTTATGAAAATTTCAAGTTTGAGGTGCTTAGTTGTTCTTTTATTTCTGTGTATTTAATCATCTATCCAAAAGTATGAGCATTCTCCTCTTGATTCTTTTGTGCATGCAGGGAACTTGGAATTGGAATAGTTCCATTTAGCCCTCTTGGTCGTGGTTTTTTTGCTGGCAAAGGAGTCGTGGAAAGTCTGGCCACAAATACCTCCTTGGTATATGTTTCCCCCATAATTTCCCAACCCATATATAGGTCTCCAATAAACTGTATGAATACTTCTTCTGGCAACTATGATATAAATTCTTCTCTTAGCTGTGCTTCATCCTTCAAAAAAATATGGAAAATGCTTAAGCCACCGATAGTTTGTCCCGAGAGATTCTACCCATTCGTTTTATTTTTTTTTACTTAATGGTTAAGACAATGATTTTAAAAAACACAAAATAAAAAAGTGATTTTACACTTATCGGTGGGAACTGTCAGGACCACCTCTCGGTGGCCCTAGCTGTTCCCAAAAAATATATATGTATATATATATGCTGAACAGAATCCCTCTCTTTTTTCTACAAGGCTCTGCATCCTCGGTTCCAAGGAGAGAATTTGGAAAAGAACAAGACCATTTACACTCGAATCGAAAGCTTAGCAAGAAATCACAAATGCTCACCTGCCCAGCTAGCTCTAGCATGGGTTCTTGAACGTGGAAATGATGTTGTACCTATTCCTGGTAAGCGGCTTTCACTTTTTTAGACATGATTAGTTTGAATTATTCTAAAATTTGCTTATGTAAAAATACTATGCCCTTTCCAAATGTGTAGTGCTTAGACCCCGTTTGGATTTAGAAAGTCTAATCTCATCATTACAATTTTTTCAAATTCTCACACAAAATATAATAAACAATTCAACTTTTTCAAATCTTAAAACAATCATAATATTAAAAAATAATATTCTAACAATATTTTTTTCAATTTTCATATTTTATGTAAAGTCATCACATCTCATCTCTGAATCCAAACCAGCCCGCTACTTGCAACATATGTAATAAGATAACTGCATTTCATAGAGGACATCAACTTACATTGAAACCAAGGAAAACTGTTGGAAGTAATTCAATTCATGTGCCTAACCCCATGTTTGGAAACACCTCTCAAGACTGGCTTTGGTTTTCATAACCGGTTTTGTTTTGAGAATGAGGCAAAAGACATTCGGCCTATTTCATCACACCACACAAACCATGAAGACAAAAGTTGGCATGAAGGAGGACCCCTAGGGTTCAAGGGTGCGGTGGCAGAGAGAATCCTTGCTTGCGAAGCTGCCACGCTAGGAGAGGCAGATTAGGTTCCCTCTGGCCCCCTTTTGGTCCGTTTGGCGACACGACTATTCTCAAGTATTCTCAGATATTTTCTTCTCAAACATCACTTAAACACAAAACACTTCTCAATTTCAAATTTTCAACTTTTTCATCTAATCATTACAACTTTTACAAACTTCAAAATAAAACACAAAAATGAATACAAATTTTTCAAACTTCAAATAAAAAATAATATCGAACAATTTCTATCATTTCCTAAAAATAGTATTAAACCATTTCTCTTATTTTCTAACTTTTTCTCTCTTCTTTTCCAAAATCCAATAAAATATCTTAATTCAAACAATGTCACTATTATTCACAAAATTTTAAGATACTCTAAGGGTCCAGACGAGTCTATTTAGCTTAGGAAAATTAAATTAGGACAGATGCACACATATTTTGCTTTGCCTCATTTTTTATTTTGAGATCCAAGTCTTCAATTCTTTTTTTAACTTTCAGTTTTTGGCCCATTCAAATCCAAGGCATCAGCTTGTCTCCTCTCGATCTTGACCTTCTTTATTAATGAATTTGATTGCATTTTCCTTGGGGGTCTATCTTTCAAGAAATAATCGGTTGAAACATTCTAACTTCTGCTTGTGTGTGATATCTTCTTTTTCTTTTCATCAAGAAAGAATACTATATCTTCATTTTCTCAAGAATTTAGATCTAGAATCCAGACTCATTTTCTAATGCAATTTCTCCATGAACTTTGATATTAATGCTTGCTTATTATTTATTCACCTTGAAAAAAATGTCAAAACAAGTTGAGACTTTTCATCTGCATTTTCTCGCTGTTAATTTAATTCCCATGATTTTTTATAGCGACAACTAAGATCAAGAACCTGGGTTGCAACATTGGCTCTTTGAAGGTGAAACTTAGAGAAGAAGACCTGAAAGAGATATCTGATGCTGTACCCATCGAAGAAGTGGCTGGCAGTAGATGCTATCAAAACATGGATCATTTTCAATGGAAGTTTGCTAACACCCCAAAGAATTAGAGCTGTCTATCGGGAAGTATTGTTTATTGACATCCCTAATAAACTTCGTAGCACTTTATAATTTGTTACTCCGTGTCATGGTTAATATGCATGTATGTGTATGTCAATGTGTGATCCTTGGTTCACTTAAAACTCTAAGGTCCCGTTTGGAACTTGAACTGAATTGAAATCAACTCAGTTCAGTCTAATTTTAAAATGAGTCTAACATTCAAACACTCAACTCTCAAATCACTAAACTTATCTCAATTCAAAACATATTTACACGTGAGACCCATAATCTTTTTCAACTTCCTATAAATACATATAAACACATCTTAACATCCAAACACATCTAAACTCATTTTAGGTGGGCTCTACAAAACTCACTCCAACATCTCAATTCACTACTATTTATAATGAATTCAACTTATTCCAATTTACCTCAACATCCAAACGGGGTTTAGATGACTTGGATTTTTAGTTTTTGTATATTCCAAAATATGGATGGAAATAGAAGAAATCTATCCTATACTTGGCTTATCACTTGCATCTAGGAGCGTAAACGAATTAAGTTTGAGCGAGTAGTTGATGGTCGAGCCTTATTTGTTTAATTTCTGCTTGAAATGAGTTGGGCTCGAGCTTTTCATCAAATTAGAATTTATGTTCACAAACATGTAGATGATTTAATATTCAAGCGAGTTTGAATTAGTTCACGAGCTATTTCATTTAGATAAAAGATATTATTTATATTGTGTTTTATAACTTTGTCTACAAATTTTGACAAACAACTTTTTATTTTTGCTAATATTTGTATAAAGTTTATTTGTGCGCGAATAAATAATTATATTTTTAAGGATCCAAGTACCATATTTAGTATTAGGTACATAATCTCTTAGAATATTTATAATTATAGAGATAATAATATAAAAAAAATAAATATAAAGTTACTCGAGTTTATATGAACTCATATATGCCGAACCAAGTTTAATATGAGCTGTTATCTTTTAATGGTTGAATTATAATTTTGTGAACAAATAATTTAATAAACGATTCGAGCTGAACTTGAGGATCGTAAAGCCGATCTTGAGTAGAGATATTCGAGTAATATTATTTATTTACAGTCCTACATGCATTTGCTCAATTCTTGGTGCCTATCTTGTTTACAACCTAGTAAACCTTCTACCTAGCGACTTTCCTTCTAAGGTTGCCATGTTGGCATGGTGAAGGGTTTCGATTCACTTAGATAGGTCAAAGCTTAATCCTAGGATTGGGTGGCGGGAGCTTGCACTCCTAGGCCGTCGAGGAACGGGGTTCGAGCTAGTCTAGGCCTGCCTGAGATTTCTCCCATCTGGCTTGCTTAAATATATAAATATTATATTAAAACAAATTCTTTAATAAAACGACGTTGTTTTATTATTGGGTTTTGATATACAATCCCTCTCTCTCTCTCTCTCGTTGGTGTTTGTTCATCATGGTTCACTGGTTCTGTCGCTTTTGATTTTGTTTGGTTTCTTTGTAAGTTTGGTTCATGTAGTTCACTGGTCTCTTTGGCTGGTGGTTGATTATGATCTTGCTCAATGCTCTCTTTGATTTTTGTTTGAATTTTTTGCTTGGGTGGGTGGGGATTGGCTAGCAGTCTTGGGAGCCAATTCGCCCCCACCGTCATGTTGAGGGCACCCACCCACGAGGGCCCAACTCTCCCTCCGCCCATGTGAGGCCCGAGTATTATTTAATACTTGATCCCTCACGGGTTGAGTCTTTTTCTTTTCTTTTATTTTTATTGCTTCTTTTTAAAAATGCAAGGACCACATTAATTGTTGGAAAATGCTATGTAAACTGAGAGGAGTGACCAACAAGTGTTACCGATCTGGCATTCATGTGATTAAAAAAAGTACAAAAATACTATGTGTCCCAAAATTTGGATATCGAATGCAGTCACCGAATGAGGTTTTTTTTTTTTTTTAATACTTAGTGATTAAGGAAGTGTTTTTAATAATATTATGAATTTTTTATTTTTTTTAAAAATGTTTATGATGATTAAAAAAATACATAAAAAAAAAGAAAAAAAAATACAATATTTGGTGACTGATTCGGGACTCAAATTCGGTGATTGTAGCATTGTTCGGCAATACACGTCGGTCACTCCTCTCAGGCATTGTAGCAGCACGCTTTATTTTGTGAATTCCAAAGTTCTTTTTTTAATAAAAAGAAAAATTGAAAATCAGAAAATCAAATAAATTTTTAGGGCTTGTTTAGGAATATAACTATTCTTAAATTTTCTTAGGCTGCTTCATTACTATTAATAAATAGTTTACTATTATTAATAAATTATTTAAAAATTATTTTACTATTATTTATAAATTATTTTATTATTATTTACAAATTATTTTATTACTATTCACAAAAAATCTGATATACTCATAATATCCAAACGAAGCCTTAAATTATGGTACTGTTAAAAGGCTCTCAACCCTTCAAATAATTGCATTAAAGTCCACAAGAGGTTTTTCTTTTTCTTTTTTTAGAAAGAAAAGCTCTTAAGATTCATAATTTCTAGAATGAAACTAACATGAGGGAAATAATTGATAACCATACAATGCAATCAGCTAAATAATTAGAACAATGGATTATTCCATATCTGTAGTAGATCAAGCCATTTCTTCTACTTCAACCATATTTACAAAATTTCTAATATACAGATATTTTTTTTTATTTGATATTAGAAAAATAAAATTTTAGATTATTTTTCATTTAAAAAAAATGTTAAATATACTTAAGAAAAACTTACAAAAAACTTATTTCAGTTATTGATATATTGAAAATCAAGAAATTTAAAATTTAAAATTTGATTTTTAAAAAAACTAACAATATAAGTATTATAAGTAAAGTTGTAAGTAGATGTATCACTATTCTTAAAAAAAAAAATACTTATTAAATTTAGAGAGACACATAATATATGAATCTTTGCATCAATTCATCTGATAATGTTGTGGTGACTTGATCATCTAATTCATCTGATAATTGCCAAAGTCATTGGCATCAATTGACAACACATCGAATTCTCACAAAGAGAACCAAGAATCGAATCTCTCCTCTCATGTATTAAAAAAAAAAATCATCCAACAATTGAAGAAGATCTGATTATTTAAAAGAATATGTATAAAATTATAAACTAATTAAAAAATTGAATTATACATAATATTATTATTTTTAAAAGAATATTACAAACAACAATGGTAACCGATTAATCTTTTGAAATTAAAACCAACAAAATATCCATCTTTCAAAATAATGTAAAAACTTGAATAAAGAAAAATCTTGATTGGTAATTTTATATTTCAGAAGAATATTCTTTAGCATTTTAAACCTAATATAAATATTTATTGTATTATTATATTAAACATATAGAGTCGGACTATTCTGCCGTCCAGAGTAGCTCGTTCATTTTGACCACTAGGCCAAATGTGAGTTTTATTTTTATTTTTATTTTTTTTCATATTTTTTAACATATTTAAATATTTGAAAAAATAAAAAAAATACAACAATACACTAAAAATTATTTTCTTAATCATTAAATAAAAAAATTAAAAGATAAATAAATACACAAATAATCAAAGTGAGAGGACAAAGTAGCATTTTGCAAACATATAATATCTTATCTGGACATTTTCCTTCTAGGTTTCAAGCATATAAAATCATAATTTCTATATAAAAAGAAAAATAAGAAAGAAATCTAGAAATTCTAGACGATGTCGTTTTTTTGTGTTTCGCAGATTCCTTCCCTTAAATGCTCATATCTGGTTCCGCGTGTTCAGAAATCTCTCCTAATATTACTTTCTTCTTCAGCAATCCTCTCACCCTGTCTCCGTCTTTCTGATACAATCAGCCATGTCTGGGGATTCAGCCAGTGCAATTCAAAGAAGCCAAGTAAGTTATCTGGATTCTACTTTTTCTTTTTCCTTTGTTAGGAAACCGTGGGAAATTCGATGGGATATGTGAGAATCTGAGAACTGCCCCCCCTTTTTGTTTAAGTTCAAAACCCATTTTCAAGTTTTCTAATTTTCTTCTATTTTCATAAAAATCTATTCGACAGACTATTAAGTACTTTACTAGCAATATTCTATTCTTTTGTTTCGTTTCTTGGAAATCTTGGGAGAATTATTGAGAAAAATTGGATCAAGTTCGCTTTTTACTTGTTTGGTGGCTGGGAAATCTTGGGAAGAAAGAAACCTTGGAATCTGGGTGTTTATATTTGGAAAGCCCACGTTAAGTTCACATAGTTTTTAGGTAACCCGACGGAGGTAGGTTAAAAGTGTTGATTCTAGTTATCATAATCGCAGGTGGATTTAGTGGACTTTATTGACTGGTCTGGGGTTGAATGCCTCAACCATAACACTAGTCACCCTCTTCCCAATGCTCTCAAACAGGTAATTTGTACGAATTCTTTTATTTTCGAGTTTTAATATTCATTGCTTTACCTTAAATTATTGAAAATGATATCTTGTTTTTTCAAGTGGTTTGGCTTTTATGTGAAGGATTATGAGGTTTGTATGATAAACAAACTAGTGTGGTTCTTTTTTGGATTGGCACCGGAAATATGGGAATAAAGTCCCAACTAAACCGAGGTGCGTACGCTTTCAGTAAGGAGTTTCTGGTAAGTGCACCTTGGGTAATTCAAGGAGAATTAATTCTCCCGGTTCAATGGCTTCAAGAGTGTCAATACAGAGTTTCAAAACTCAGGACGCCCGGTTTATATGGCTCATCCCAGGACCACTAGTGTTTTTAATTTGTAATTCATTGTTGCTGCTGTTTTTGTTACTTTTGGCATGATTGCTTGTAAATATGAAGGGAAAGAAATTGGACCTGTAAATTCTTCCTTAGAATGTTCATTGAACTATAAAAGTCTCATGTTATAAAAGCCATGTAGCCAAATTCTGCTTGGCTGACTGGGAAAATCCTTGTCTAAAATTTATTCATTTTAGTATCGGAAAAATATATTTTGCAAGGTAAGCTGGTAATAATTAATCTGTTTCTTCATGGATTAGGGTTACAGAGAAGATGATGGATTAAATCTGGAGAGCGATGCAGATGAGCAGCTTTTGATTTATATACCTTTCACTCAAGTTATAAAGCTGCATTCTCTTTTGATCAAAGGACCTGAGGAAGAAGGTACTTGTCAATTTAATTCTATTGAATACCTACCTAGGTATATTTTTACATAGTTGGTATTTTTAACGTATAATATGCTATAATATATATTGATAATTCACAATGATTCAAAGTCGGATTGCATTTGTGTCAACTGATTTTGAATCAATGACATCTCCTCCACCATGAAGAAGGGTGAATTCATGGGCTCAATCCCCCATATGCGTGAAGCTAATATTGACAGAAAAGTAATGTTTTATCATACTTCTTTAACTTTTGATCAAGTAATTTTCCTCTCCAGGCCCTTCTTTTGCTAATATATGTTATCATTTTGTAACTTGTACAATGGATTAGTTAATTGATCCCTTATTGTTTCCAAATTACAAGGAGAGAATTGTAAGCCATTCTTTCCTCATAAGTTTTGGAACCTAAATCTTACCTCTTTTGAACACACTTCCAGACTACATTCTGTAATAACCCAATCACTAAATCCAAGTACTGTTCTAACTTGCCCCCCTTTTCCAATCTATTCTTTATTTAGATGGAAAAAAGTTGCATGTGTTTTAGGTGCATTTTTGGAATGTAAAATGACAGAAGTCCTCTATCTATGATATGGTAAAATAACAAACATCTACATATCTAACAAATCTAAGGTTGATTAAATGCAACAACTACTAAAGAATTCTTCGACGATCCACTACTCAAGAAAGGCCATACCCACAAATGACCCAAGAATAGGGAACTCTTCCCTGCTTCTCTACCATTCATACCATTATCATTTGGAACACTCCCTAATCATGAAGACTGAATTCCATGCTTTTGTTTTTTTATAAGTAAAATTTATTAATGCCAATAGGTGCAGCCAAGTATATTGGATGTATACAAGAGAAAACACCTAGTTGGGGTGCAAAAAAAAGATAAACCCAGCTAAGAAAATGAACATATCAGGGCTGTAGTCCAAGCCCAAAGGCGTGCCTGCCCCAAACCACTACTAGTGCACCAATACCTATCCCACCAAACCAGATTTTACCCATACACCAAGCCACTGTAAATTCCCCAACACACTTATCAATACTTGTTAACTCAAATATACAATTGGTTTTTTCTTTCCTCTGGTCATTCCTCAACTTGAACTACCTCCCTTATCATCATAGTTGATTGCCCAAGTAAGACGCTTAACTCTCTACTCTTCTTAGATCTTGATTTTGCGCCAAGTACATGATCTGCCTCTATTGCATTAAGTAGTGCTGTGAATTGGTCTTTGAATTCTTCGCAGGTAATCCCCACACACTATTGTATCTCATTTACCTTGTCCAAAACCCAATCCGATGAATCTACTATATTGTTAATCGGTGGGTGGGATATCAAGGGGACAACATCTTCTGCAGTCTCCTCTCTAAACTATGGACCAGGCCCTAAAAAATTCCCCTCGCAAGGCACCAATGACAACCCGTCCCTTCCTCCACACCAGTTCCTAAAAGTCGCATCTCCTCCATAGCGCTATTGATGCTGTCACCACCTTGGCCAAAGTTATGTGTTGACCCACAAGATGCCTGAAGAGGTACACCAGCTCCCTCCGACATGGGTGGTGGACCCATGGTCACCATTTGAATTTTGAGGATAGCGGAAACTCCCCCAAAACTCGGCAATACCTCAGGTTCCGTCATGGGTGTTGTCGATTCGAAGAAAAGAGCATTGACTGCGCAGCTCGTCGGCGATTTCTAAGTCACCTTTGGTGAGGGGTAGTCTGTTTCGGTCATCTCCATGCCAATACCCGATGTAGAACCCACTTTAAATGTAGATGACCCGCTTATGCTTTTGACCCTCCACAGTCACCTGGGTCTAGATATTGAAACTGGGCCAAACCCAACTTTCTTTTCCCCCTTATCTAATTTTTTAGCATTCAGCGCATCACTTAACATGCAAGCTCACCCATATTGGGCCTTACAACACCATTACCACCTCTTAGCACACCTAGGCCCTCAATTTTTGCTGATAACATAGCAACTGCTACCTTCAACTCAGCAAGCTGGTTTTGCATCTCTTTTAATGTGCAGTGCATGCCATTGGGAAGACCCAAACCATCCATGCTTTCTATCGTATTGTCAGTGGCCCATAAACTTTTCATATGATTATATGGTTCAATATACCACCCCCAGTCCACAACCCTCCTCTCCTCTTGGACATGGTAATGCCTTCTGAACTCTTTCCCTTTCTTCTGCTATTCCTCTACTCGCTCCTCCCCCACATCTACCACTCCTTTGTCTCCAGTTCCATTAGGCATTGACATCAGCTGTGGCACCAGCCTCTTAACACCTTCCCTAGTCACTACCTTTTTCAAAACCCAAATTAGCATTGACCATGTCTAGACTTTTGATGCCATCCTTGACATCCTCTGTGCCATTTCTGTCACATTCTTTCACTGTCACTGCTAGAATGGTGGTGTTCCTCCCCTTAGCAAGCTCCCAAGTTAGAAAAAATATAACACTCTCGGCCAACAATTATATTCTATCATTCCTCAAACTAAAATCAAATGCATTAACATCAGTAATTTAATCATTGCCACCTCATACAAGAGAGAGTGTGCACCTTTTTCTATCAATGAAGGCTTTGAAGTCAACCTTGGACTTGGCAAATGTTACTATATTCAGGTATTAATGCCCCACTGTGATATTGTCTATCTTGGAGCTGTCGAGCTCAAGGCGATTCTGGCGCTGGCATAACTGCGTCATACTCATTTCTTATTTGGATTTTATGGGAATAAAATCCCTAAGCCAATTGCCCATATAATCTGTCATTTTATGTGTCAAAAAACCCATAAAATTGGAGGTGCTCTTGTAAAGTCACGGTAGTTTATTGTAGTTTTGTTGTAATTGGCAATGGGGAGTTTTTGGAAAGAAAAATTCTACTCATAATCCCCACACCACACATGATTTTTTAATTTTTAATTTTTTTCCCTTACCAAATATGTGGTGTTTGAATAATGAGTATAAGAGCCTGATTAGTTTAGGAAGAATAGAACCAAAAAAATTAAAATAAATAATAAGTGTGGTGTTTGGCATGTGGGATGATGAGTATCAAAGCTCTTCCGTAAAATACCTGGTATATTGCCTACGGAGGATGAATACATCAGATGTTTTTTTTATGAATAAAAATTTATTCGGCCTGTTTTCTGTATAATTTCCCCCAAAATGAGTTTGCAGCACCTTTTCCAAGGAGGTTATTTTATCACTCCTCACCAATCAAAAGATGTTATATCCTAATTAGTTGAAAGTCTTGATAAGTTTTATTGGCATAGTGATTTTCATGTTGCTGACTTCGATCCCTTTTGTAGNCCCCCCCCCCCCCCCTTCTCCCGCGGGCAAGAAACTTAGGAGGGGGCAACCGGAAGTAGCTTCCCTACCTGGATGTGACTTGGGATACCCCATTTCAATAAATGATAAGGATAGATGGTGTCTGAGATCCCACATTGCTTGGGAAGGAGAAATTCATGCTCTTTATAATGTTCCAATGAGGCTCTAATTGTATTATTGACGAGTTGTTTTGAAACGCATGTGGCTTGAACCTTCCATTGGGGTGTTACAAATAGTATCTGAGCTTATCCCAACTAAAAATGTGGGACCATACCACCACCTATGACAAGCTAACCCGATGAGGACGTCGAGAATAAGGAGGGAAGATTGTGATACCCCATTTTGATTAGTGATAAGGGTAGGTGGTGTATAAGATCCCACATTAATTGAGAATGAGAAGTTCTTGCTCTTTATCATGTCCCAATCGGTCTCCAATTATATCGTTGATTAGTCTTTTTAGAGTATAGACCATGTGGTTTGGGTATTCCATTGAGGCGTTACATGACCATAGTAGCACCTTATTTGTTGGAATTGGACCGGAGGGGCTAGACTGCAGGAAGTTGCAGACACTCCCTCAAGTTGGGTTTTAGCCATAACTTAGACCTCAACCCCACTAGGGAATTCAATGAACCCCTTAGGTGGCTAATACCAATAGACTGAGGTGAATCCATATTCGGGTTCAGACTTGGGACCCAGTATATGCCAAACCACTTGAGAGTAACCCAAGGACCATTGAACCGCCACCCTTGGTGGTCTCTTAGTATCTTCTTAATTTTGAGTGAATTTTTGTTATCTTCAGATATGTATAGACTGCATAGGCTTTGTACTATATAACGCCCCATTTTTTGGCTATTGTGTTATCCATTATCCTAACATTAACATTGTTTTCCAGGTCCTAAAACAGTGAAATTGTATTCAAATAAGGAGAACATGGGCTTTGGGTATAGTTTGATGATTAATTACTTATGTTGATATTATATTTAGTGACCAGCACTGTTATTAACTTATGACTGTACTTCATGATGATAATGGCAGCAATGTCAATGACTTCCCTCCAAGTGACACAGCTGTTCTATCCCCAGACAATATCAAGGTTGGGTTTGGTGCCAACATTTCTACCGCAAGGGTGTTTCCTATTAATGAAAAATATATGTTTAAGTTAACAATATATATAGTACTGTTAATACATATACATAGATATGTGTATATATATATTGTTACTGGAATGTTTGCTGTACAATTATACTTGGCTGATACTTTACCTCGTATACTTTTGCAGGGGAAACCGATAGTTCTGAAATATGTCAAGTTTCAAAATGTTCGTAGGTATGTTAATAGATTTGGATGTTAAGATGAGAATTTTTAGTTTGAGATGAAAGTTGAAAATTGAATAAAATATTATTTTTTAATATTATTATTGTTTTGAGATTTGAAAAAGTTGAATTGAGATTTGAAAAAGTTGAATTGTTTATTATATTTTATGTGGGAATTTGAAAAAGTTGTAATGATGAGATGAGAATTTTGTGTTTGAAAACATTGATGTATTCTAAAATTTTGGATCAGCTTGACAATTTTTATTGAGGACAATCATTCTGGCTCTGATATCACAAAAGTACAGAAGATTGCTCTGTTTGGAACAACGTAAGTTTTTAGCCATACATCTGTCTCCATTTTCCTTCCATTTCCTTTCTTGCTTTACTGTTTATTTTTTCAGTTCTGTTTGCTTCAAATATCTTATAGCCTTTTCCTTATTTATAGAGGAAATCATATGTTCAATACCACATTCCTTGTTGTAATTTTATCATTTAATAGGCTAACCAGCCTTTTGCCCACCAATAAACATGGAGTGTTTGCGTGGTTGTATCAGTGTACTTTTAGGTATGCTTGTTTTCATTAATGTTGAAAGCATAAAATGTTATAAAGTTTTCCAACCAAAAAAAAAAAAGAAGAGAGAAAGGTAGGGTTTCTTCTTCACATATTGATAATGGCAGTTTGGCTGCTAAAATAATAGCTATATTGTCAAGCACCATATGGGTCGAATGGGACTCCCCCTAGTCTTTAGGAATCATGGGGTCCGATGCTTGGGCTTCAATTCCCATATTAGGTCTATGGTGCCCAAGTTGCCTAGTGGGAAAAAAATCCAATTGACATGCTCACTGATGATTTGCTCAGGTCAGCAGTGTTTGATGGATCACAATATATGTTGCCCAACAGTTTAGGAATTATCATAAGACATTCCATTGCTGCTTAGTCTCTGATTTGACTGAGCTATCACCTATTGTCCTCCTTGTATGGTTTAGTTTTGTTGACTTTTTCTGTATGCAACATAGTTGGAAGGTCAGCTTGTATTTTTCACCAAACAAAAGAGCAGATAACTTTATTTCAGAAATGTCACATGCCCTGTCCCATTCTCTGATTTCTGACTTGCTGTTTTCTGGGCAGAGCAAAAATTGCATCATTCATTTTTATAGAAATATCCTTTTACATGATTTGGAATTTTATTGTTGGCCATTGTAATATGGTTACATCATTAGTTGCCATGATCTATTTTCTTCTTGAACTTGAGAGATCCATGATATCAAAATGGCATGAATTCGGAACTATGTCTTGTAATGCAGAGTGGAGACAACAGACATGAAGGGCTTAAAGAAGATTGAAGATCATTGACCCTGAAAAGAGAAGATAATAGAAGTGGATGCATAGATGCATTTGGGTCGCTAGGAAGCATGTTTAGGCTTCTCATTCTTTTTCCTTTTGCAAAATTTTTTGGTTAAATTTACAACATAGAACTGCATCAAGAATGAGAACTTACATGATTATCTGTGTCAACTCGTCTGGACTTCTGGCATGCCCTTTATCGGTGTGGTTGTGGCAATTTGATGGATTCTTGCATTTGAAGTTGCATAAAATTCTGCCGAATTGTTTAGTTGATCTGGAAGCCAACTTGCTCGTGAACTGTATGAAATTGTGATAAAAGTTTCTGATAAGCATCGACTGTTTTGTTTTCTTTGTTCTTTTAAGCCTCACAGATTTGGTTAACTCATGATTGTATCAAACTGTATGCATGCTAACCTGTTGCGTAGACAACCTATGACTGTGGGACCAAATAAGCGACCCCATCACAATAATAAGGTAAATCGTCAGCTTTTGTGTAAAAATTAAACGTTCTTTCTTCTTGAGATAAAACTTTGGTTTTTCCATCTCACAATTTTATTTCAAACTTTTTTCGAGTTGCATGGGTGCCTTATTTTTGGTCCTAAGAAATAGGATATAGGAAGTCCCATATGTTTTACTTTGCATGGAAATGACAAATGCTCTCTTGTTTTTGCTAAACTAGAAACTAGACTTACTTTTGTTGGTTGTTTCTCTACTCCACTTCTCATAGACGTGGAGGCAAGAATAGGAATGTAAATGGGCGGTCTGGCTTTATTATTTTATTATTTTTTTAAATTTCTTTTTATAAATAAATTAATAAAAAAATTATTTAAATTACTAAATTAAAGTTAAGTGAATTAGTAATGTGGATTATGTAACTAACTTATTTAAAAAATATTTTACTATAATTATATTTATAATATTGATTGTTACTACTTACTAACTTAAATTTTACTCTTTAGTATGTATAATTATTAATAATGTCATACATTTTATATATAGTTAATAAATATCAAATAATTTCATTGTATATAGATTATTTATGCTTGCTTGCAATTTAGGTATTTTTTAAAAAAAAAATCTAATTATTTTAATTAAATGTAAATAGTAGAGTATGTATGAATGTATGAAATATTAACTATTTATATATAATGACATAAATTATCACATAATTTATGATTTATTATTAATTGATAGCATATATTGTTTTATATTTTATATAATCAATGATAATAAACTAGATGAAAATTACATCATTAACTTATATAATTACTATATAAAAATAATATATTAAATTATTAAAAAATATCTTTAAAATATATATGTAGGTTCGGTCTAGTTCAGTCTAAATTTGTAGATTCTAGGATCGAACCAAATTTCATCGGTCTACATATTTTCGGACCGAAACCGATTGATCCAGAATTCGGTTTGATTCGATTGGTTTTGTTAGTTTGGACCAAATTACTTACGGCCCTAGGCAAGAAGATGTGGAGTTGGCTTGATTTTGAGAGACACGGCTAAAGATGATTAGGACATCTACAAACAGAAAGTAGATGATAAGAGCTTGTCTTTCTCTAGAAAGAGAAAGTCTTCTCTTTAAAAGCAAAAATCCCTCATCTTCTTCGTACTCTTTTCCACTGGAGAGGAGAATGGAGCCTTGGCTCCCGTCCTCCTCTCCGTTCTATTTCTGGCACCGGCCTTTTTCTTGGCCTTTCTCCTTCCTCTCTTCTTTTTTTTTTTTTTTTTTTTTAACTTTTCCTCTTTACTGGTTCGACCTAGGCCTGATCTACTACATTTTGGTGACGAATTGTCTACACGCGCCCCACCACGCAACTCCTCAGATGTCGATATGCTAGAACACTGCGGAACCGTGCCAAAAATATCGACGCATGACTCTAACATGCAGCTTGGCCCGCGCATGGCCACCATGTGCCGCTGCTTTGAAATGCCTTTGATGGCTACACATGTCGTACCAGTAGTTTTTTCATCCCAAGATCTATTAGATCTGACCCACCCTATCTCATCATCACCTGCACGTAGACTCCACATGCTCACAAGCGGGTGCAAAAAAATTTGGACTGGCGATTCAGGCCAGTCAATGCCATTTATCCTACTATATTTTTGCTTTTCCTAAGTTGATATTCTGAGGCTAAGGACATCGGTCTCCTCCGCTAACATCTCAGGCCAATAAACTACAATGCACCACCAACAACGAGCGCCTCCAATGATGGCATCACAATTCATACAATAAATTGTAAAAACCGGTAATTTAAGGAGGCACCCTCTTTGCGGGGAATGGTGGAGACCCCTTTTTTGGTCCTAAAACCCGATCTATTTTTCACTTTTGCACTATGTTTATTGTAATGGGGTGTTTGTTGAAAACCTACCCCCTTCTCATGTATTTTGATCTATTTATGTTAATGAAATGCTAGCTTCATTTGGAAAAAAAAAAAAGTGGGTGATAGATGTAATGACAATTTTGCAAATAAATGCAATCTTGGTTTGATTGATCTCTTTTAATAGAAAACTGCCATGGAAAAAGGGTTCAATGAAGACTATAACAATGTAATGTTGTTGATAAAAAATTATATATAGTGTGTGGAGATGATGAGTAGAGTTTTTCATAAATCAATAATGCTTCTAGAGAAAGAGCTAGTTTCATCTGGTTTGGGTGCTTTGGTGGGTCCCATCTAACTCACAGTTTTCAGGTTCTCTTCATTGTCTGGCATTGCATAGAGCATCTCATTATCTTCTACTATGATGATCCTTGGGAAACTCAATGTTGGTGGAGTGTATAATATCCATTCTATCCAATTGTCCTGTTACTTAAAAGAAAGATGCCCTCTGCTTTCTTTGAAGTCTGGAGTTTCTTCTTTGCCTAATAATGGTTGACAAAAGGAAGAACTTGGTATTTAAATCTTTGGAGGGGAGTCATGTTCCTACTTCCTATTAATTTCTATTTCCAGATTTTTTTTCCTGGCCACTCTTGAATTGTTCTTGGAGTACATACTGCATGGAGATATGATTCCTTGATCCAACTTTGAATAGTAGCCTCTTGCTTTTTATATGGTCTATGGTTGAGAGAATGATCAATTTAATATTGGTTTGGATCTTCCCAAAATAATCTATGTTCCACTTTTAGAGAGCTTGCTTTATGTCTTTGAGCTTTGGACATCGTTTGAAGGCGGGGGATAGAGGGGACGTGGTACTTCACCAAATTATCTCACTATTATTCACAAAGTTTTAATCTTATCTTACTCCCCAAATTTATGACAACAATAAGATGATCTGTGCTTTGAAGAGAGGTTTTGACTTTTCAATACCTTTATTGCCAACCAAGTTTATGACAACAATAATTTGTAGCAATGAAGTACATCAAAAAGGTATAGATTCATTTTATACGTTTATCTCGTGTCCTTTCTCAAGATAAATATATATATATTTTTATTAATATATTTTAAATCTCCACGTGATCCTTGAATAATTGAAAATTTTAAAACCAACCAAAAGTTCATGCGCGGACTTAGACCTACATAAACCATTAAGAATTCTACCAAAAATTGAAGAAACAATTCAAAGTTGAGGTCTTGAACTTTGTACCTCCATGTCGTACGTAGTTGTTGAAAGAGATTTCTTACCTACCCAAAAATAATAATAAAAAAACCAATACATACGTACAATTAACTTCATTTTTCCTTGAAATAAACAATAAATTTCAAGTTGTCACGTGCATGTATCGATAGATCGAAAAACTGGTAGAGAAAGTGCCACAACCCTTCTTTGACCACCACTAATTTGCAGTTGGACAGGTCCATCCTATAAATAGAGTTTAACGGACACTAATAGAAAACTGCCACTTCAGTATTTCACAAAAATAAAATCTACACCTGCTCGCACTCACCTGGCCTCCCTCCCTTCGACGGAAACACAACAATGCATAAGAAAAACGGTAGGTAGAATATCGAAGCTTGATATTGAAATTTCACATAGGCAGTAACTCAAGCAGTGGATTGTTGGTTACAAGCATAGCCTTTTTCTGGGATTCTGGATTAGTTTGGTGTTTTGATTCTCTGATAGTCCCTTTTGGCCTACTTTTGGATATTTTCATCTTCTTGGATGAGAGAGAGAGAGAGAGAGAGAGAGATCCGTGCGAAGATCAAATTGACAAAATAGCCAGCTAGCTTCAATCCAGTTTTTCTGAACAAACCCTACCATGAGAAAAATGTTTCAGACAGGGGGAGACGCAGAGAACTAAGGTTGTACTTGGATACACAGTTCAGATGATATGGGATGAGATGTTTTGAATAATAAATTATTAAAATATATTTTTTAGTATTATTTTTATTTTAGAATTTGAAAAAGTTGAATTGTTTATTATATTTTTATATGAAAATTTTAAAAAAATTTAATGATTGAGATGAAATGAGATAAGATAAGAGTTTTGTGTAAGCAAACGGAGCCTGAGAAGAAAGAAAAAAATCCTCTGAAATGCATAACACAGGCCAATCCGTGTATGGCGTACGTGGCACTTTTTTTATATGGGGAAAAATGGATTGGCCTGTGTGAAGTTATTCTCTTGCAGTTTATATATTTTTTATATTAACCAGGGTTTAAATTTAATTCAAATTCTTCAATCGAGTGTGGTTTTTCTATTTTGACTGGCTGTTCTACCATGACATCAAATGTTTTGTACTTTGTACCCCGAACTACAAAGTCAATAATTTACACCTTCAAACTATTAAAAAAACCCCACATTTTTCACCTTCTATCAAGATCTGATCGTCAAGATTTTGCAGCATTGGCTACTTTTCATCAATCTTAACGGTCAGAATTGAACGAGTGTTTAAACTACAAGTTTTTGGTAAATGGAGGATGTAATCATGTGTTAGTTTTAATAAAGTATATGTTTTGCCAATTTTAAATAAACTTGGATCGATATATAGTATAACTAATAATTAAGTTGATTATTTTCAACGACCGGCCCCTATCTAACTTAATATAAATTAGACATAATCTCTTTTCTTTCATTCAACGAAAAATGAAAGAAAATATATATATACATATATAAATATATATACATGCTTTGAGAATCTTTATTAGTTTATTTGTTTATATGGTAAGTACGAAGTGTGTATTTACACATTTTTTTTTCCTTATCAAGCAAACTGTAAATCATGGGAACTCACTACGTACTACAAGAAAAACAGATATTTGGGACCATTTTTTTCAATGAAAAAGATTATTTGCGACAAAAACAGACTCATTTTAACTAAAAATAACTAGTTACAAATAAGCAATTTTCTTATAGTGACGTAGATTGTCAAGATATGATTTTCCAGCTAGATTTTGTAGGATTAGCTACTTTTCATCAATCTTAACGGTCAGAATCGAACGAGTGTTTAAACTACAATTTTTTGGTAAATGGAGGATGTAATCATGTGTTAGTTTTAATAATTTGGACTGAAAGGAGGAAAACCCTGATAATTTGAAGTATATAAAGTCTACTTTTTCCCAATTTTAAATAAAGTTGGATCAATTAATATATAGTATAACTAATTAAGTTCATTATTTTCAAAGACCGGCCCCTATCTAACTTAATAGAAATTAGACATAATCTCTTTTCTTTCATTGAAAGAAAATGATACAATCGATTGTGGCCCCTCCTGCATCCATAATGCTCACATATTTTTTAAATGGAAAATGATAAAGATGCAACTTTTTTTTACCAGTTCCTGTAAATTGAGAACTTTTTTGTAAAATCTTTATAAAAATGTCATCGATCCATTTAAGAGAATAACTTATGGCAGGAGACACCTATAATGTGCACTTATCGGAGACCAATAGAAAGGTGACACGTTAGCAGCACATTATCCAAATTAAGGTCTGCGTAACAGGGGATCTCATCCCTCACTCTCTCTGCCTCTCAAGCGTCCCCTCCCCCTCTCTCAACTCTCTCACTCTCTTTGTCGAAGCCAAAAGACAAAACCTAAACCTCTGCTCCCTCTCCCTCTGCTCCCTCTCTCTCTACTCTCATCGAAGCCACCCAGATGCTCATCGAAACCTCTGCTCCCTCTCGAAAGACAAAACTAAGCCCCCACTGCCTCTCATCGAAGCCACCCAAATCAAAGCCAAAAATCCTATTCTCAACTTGAAATGAGAGATGCAAGGCAAGAATCCAACAGACAAAAAAAAAAAAAAATACTAGACAGATCAAATGAACAGATCAGTGGGGGAAAACTAGAAAGAAAGCTTTACGCTTTGTGGACTGGCATTGCTGCTGATAAAAATGGTCGTGGTGGTGACTTCGGTGGTTGTTTTTGTTGTCATCATCGTTTTGTTTGTGGGTTTGGTCATACCTTCCATTAGGCTAAAGGACAAGGGTGGGGTGGTTTGTGGAGGAGATCAAGATCAATGAGAAAACATTTTCACATTTTTTTTCTTATCAAGATCAATGAGAAAACATTTTCACATTTTTTCTCTTTCTCCACGGTGTTGAACTGGAGCATTCCAAGGTAAGAAGACGACAAGGACCTCAATATTTGGGTAGTTCACATCAAGGGGGGAGTGAAAACTCAAAGGATCCAAGCGGATATTGCAAAGGCTACAACAAACTGAGATTTTTCCTAACTTCTCAGCCCATTTGATGCCTAAAGACAGCAACATCTGAGCTTTTCACTTTTGTATTTAATTAAATTCTGGGTATCCATCACTGATATATGCATCTTTTGACTATGGATGCATTCAACTCCCATATAAAAAAAAATTAAAAAAAGAGAGAAAAGAAACTGGGCCGAGATCTGTGAAATGGCTTCTGCAGATTCATTCAGCAATGGAAGAAGAAGAGGAAAACGAAGGAGAGGGAGATCGAAGGAGAGAGAGGAGATTGAGGAGAGAGGAGATCGAAGGAGAGAGAAGAGATCAAAGGAAAGAGAGAAGTCAAGACTCGATTCGGGAAGGAGAAACCCATCCCCTGTAAGCATCCCCACTGTCACAATTAAGGAAAGCTTATGTGTCACCTCTCAATTGGTTTCCGATAAATCCATCTTATAGGTGTCTCCGGCCAGAAGCGTTTCTCTCCATGTAAAGCCGATTTGTGAAAAAGTTGTATATATATATCATTACTCATTCGAAGATTCATGATTTCTCCATTTAGGAGATCAGTAGGTAAAATTACTTGCAACAACTAAACCAATTGATATTTATAAATATATAGAAAAAGCATTTATAACTATCAATACTACTCATAACATTTATTCTCATCATGTGGTGTTCATGTATACAACAGTCATCGTCAGCCTATGACGACTGTTTAATTCACCCATACAAACTTTGTACATAAAAAAACCAGGGAATAATTAGGGAAATAATTAATAAGGAAGACATGATGAACAAAGAGGCTAAATAAATGTGTCTGTCTACGCATGCATGCAATTGCATGCCAAATCTCGATGATGAATTACTACTTGGCATTAACGTCCCTTCTACTTCCACATAAACATACACAACGACGCCATCAATATAGCCATCCAATGGAACTTTCCAGGCAGAAACGAGGTAGCTGAAGACCAAAACAAAAGAGATATTAAACAAAACAAAACAAAAATGTCAACATGAGGTGATTTGTATGTCTGTTTCTCATGAATTATCTGATCCGTACGTACTATAAAAAAAACGGATATTTGTGACTATTCTTTTGCAACGAAAAGTACTATTTGCAATGAAAACAGACTCATTTTAATTGGAAATAGTCATTTCACTGGAAGTAACTGATCGCAAATAAACAATTTTTTTGTAGTAACATTGTATCATAATCTCTTATGAATTTTAATATAAATATATAGTTCTTAATTTGCTGTATTGAAGTTGAGGTAATTAATTTGGACTATTCAACGTCAATATTATATCCTCATAATTATTACTAAAAGATTAATGAAAAAGGAGGTTCTAGGTATATATATATCCCATCAAATTAAATAACAATATTCATGCATGTACATCTTCAGTCAACTGCGTGTAATTGTATGCTTGTGGGAAAAACGAAAGGATTTTCAGAAGATCAGCTTGAAAGACTAGTACTCTTCCAAATTAACCCAAAAAAAGGTACAAAGTTGTTGAAAATATCTTTATTTTTAGGAAGAAAAAGTCATGGTTTGACCTAATTAAGGTGCCTAAACCTCAAAATTTTTCTTAGGAAAAGATCCTTCAAGATTATACAGCAAGATATATATTGTTATAATCATTACTAAAATACTAATACTAATAATAATTAATGAGGATGCCAACATTAACATTAATAATTATTCCGAACATTAATCAGAATAATAAACTAAGAAACTCATGAAATGCTTTGTATGTTCATACATATCATCGGGCCCTAGCTTACTACAATAAGGGTATTAATCCATGCATATAAGTAATAAGAACATATTTCTTAGCAAAAGATTCTATATATATACGCGTACCTTGACCAGTCCTAGATCCATCGTCTGTAGTAGATTTTTGGACCGTAATCCCAAGTCTTGAACAATCAGATCCAAGTGTACCTTCAGTAAGAATCAAACAACATAGAGCCAATTCTCAGCTCTCTCAACTTCTTAACCTTTCTTCTCCATTTTAGAAACATATATATATATATATATTAGAGGTTTAGGTTTTTACATTGACTGTAGCATGGGAAGGCTGAGATGTTTAGAAGGTTGTAGTAGCCTGGGTTGCATTGACATCTGTGTGTATGTGTCTTGTTCTTGGTACATGTCCCTTCTCCGCAATAGGCCCAGTAGCATGCTATAAAACCAAATAAAAAAATTAGTTACTTAGAATTTATTTAGGGAAAAAAAACACACACACACACATATATAGAGAGAGAGAGAGAGAGAGAGAGAGAGAGAGATTAGTGGAACAAAAAGGATATTGTTAATCAAGATGGTCATATATATATATATATACATATAAATTGGTTACTTACGATCAAAGGCTGATATATTGTGTGGATTCTCCGTTTGTGGAACCGGTGGAGGAGCTGGCTGGCAGCCGTAATCAAGAGTACCTGCAAAACAGAGCGAGAGAATAATTAATGAATACTTCATGATCTTTTTGACAACATATATAAATGGTGTTTAATATTCCCCCATATATATATATATATATATCATGTGTGTGTGTGAAAAGATTAGATAGGAGGGGTTACAATCAGGTATCACGCAGGGAAGAAACGTGAGATCATCGTCATCGTCATCGTCATCGTCGTCACGAGTTCGCTTCCAACCATCTTCGCATTCGCACTTGAAGCCAAGTGGGTAATCTATGTCAGCTGAGCAATTTCCCCTTCCACATTCCACTTCTTCACACACCTTTTCTGCAATTCAAACCCAAAAAGAACAAAATAATAAAGACAAAGCCAAAAGAAAAACAACACTGATATAATCTGTGTAATTTCTTGAGTAGTATTTCTGCATGATGGCCTAGCTTTTTTAGCTAAGATATTCAAAGTTGTAATATGCTAGCTTTTGGAAGAGATGAGGATATATTAAGTACCATAAAGATCATCAAGATCATGAGTATGATTTGAGGCTAGGGAAGATATGGGTAGTGTTGAAATCCCTGCCCAAAGCAAGCAGTCATTGTTGACTGCTTGCTTCTCAGCTGGTAACGCCCAGCGGGTAACTGCATTTGCAGTTACCATTAAATGCATTCATATGCATTTGGCCCCCTATAAATTGAGGCTTTCGTTGTGAGCTTCAGATATACCAAGAAAGAAAAGAAAAGAGAGAGAATCAGGAGAGTTCTGAGAGAAAAGAAGAGAGTAGAGTTGAGTGGAGTGTCATCCTCCTCCTCTGTAATATTTTCTTGTGTACCACTATTTATTAGTGAAGCTCTTTTCTGTGGATGTAGGCAGTTGCTGAACCACGTTAAATTTCTTGGTGTCATTGTGTGAGTGGGAGTGCACTTTTATTTCCATTTTTATTTATTCCGCTGTGCCTGATTTCCCAACAAGTGGTATCAGAGATTTTGCTGGAAGGAGTGTTTTTCTCAGAAAACACGTTTTTAGTGGGTTGCTCATTTAAAAATCTGAGCACACCACTGTGTTCGTCCTAGCAAGACAAGAAGAACGGTGAAAACCAGAGGCCGAACGGACGCAGCACGCGCCCCCACGCGCTGCCTGAAGGTCGGAGAGTAAGCCCACTCTCGACACGCACCCCACGCGCCCAGCAGAGGCACAAGCGCATAACATCCACGCGCACCACGCGCCGCACATGCTACAGAGTGTCACAGGGCGTGACATTCACGCGCATCACGCGCCTATGACTTTAGAAGGCGCGTGAGTCACATGCGCCTACGCTTTTTTGCGGTCTACGCGCTGCACGCGCGACAGATTCCTTTTCTGGGTTTTTTGGTCATCCTTGTGCTATCTGAGTCCGATTTTGACGAAACAAGACACGTTTTCAACAAAATCAAGCGTTCCGGACACTACAGTGCTGTCCGTTTTGTGATATTCCACCTCGAAGATCCTATACTTGCATTTTGTATTTAGATTCAGTCTAAATCCATGGAGGATTCAGCATCAAGCGCCATGATAAAGCTGACTGCCTCAAACTACAGTCTTTGGAGACCTCGGATGGAGGATCTCTTGAACTGTAAAGATTTGTCTGACCCTTTAGAAAATGAAGGGAAGAAACCAGATGAATTTACGGATCAAGTGTGGAAAAAGATGCACAAGAAAACTATCGGTCAGATTAGGCAATGGATCGACCATAGTGTCTTTCACCACGTGGCCCAAGAGACAGATGCATATAACCTCTGGAAGAAGTTAGAGGATATGTATCAAGCTAAGACTGCTTGAAACAAGGCCCTCTTAATGAGACGGATTGTTAACTTGAAATTGAAGAGCGACACCTCTGTTGCCGAGCATACTAGCGAGTTTCAAAACCTAGTTAACCAGCTCGGGTCCGTCAAATTGAATCTTGGCGATGAAGAACAAGCCCTGCTTCTTCTCAGTTCGTTACCAGATAGTTGGGAGACGCTGGTGGTCTCCCTAAGTAACTCTACTCCAGATGGCAAACTTACCATGACGATGGTTAAGGATGCCCTGTTTAATGAGGAGGCCAGACGAAAGGAGACGGGCATGAATCAGTCTCATGTCCTAGTCACCGAGAGTAGAGAAAGGCCTCAAGGTAATGATAGAGGGAGAAGTGGAGGCAGAAACAGAGGAAAGTCTCAGCCACGTGGAAGGTCCAGCAGTAGCAAGAACCAGCAGACGGGTAACATGAAGTGTTACCATTGTGGCAAAGAAGGCCACATGAGGAAAAACTGCCGCAAGTTTTTAAGGGAGCAAGGTCAAAGCAATAAGTTGAAGAAAGAAGATGGTGAAACTCTTGTCACTCTTTCGAGAGATGTAGCAGTACTTTCCACCAATGACGAGATGTGTCTGCACGTTGCAAGCCACGATGTTGAGTGGGTGGTAGACACAGCAGCATCATACCACGCCACTTCCCAAAGTGAATTTTTCACTACGTACAAAGCAGGAGACTTTGGTACGGTAAAGATGGGGAACGCCAGTTCCTCTAAGATTGTGGGAGTTGGCAAAGTGCAGATTAAAACCAACACTAGTTGCACCATGGTATTGAAGGATGTTCGACACATTCCTGACCTTCGGATCAACCTGATTTCCGGAATAGCTCTTGATCGACAGGGCTATGACAGCCACTTCAACAAAGGCACTTGGAAGCTGTCACAAGGTGCCATGGTTGTCGCCCGAGGACATATTTGCGGTACGTTGTACAAAACCCATGTGAAGATCAATACTGATAGCCTCAATGCAATGGAAGACGAGGCATCACCGAATCTGTGGCACAAGAGACTCGGACACATGGGTGAGAAAGGGTTGGATACGCTTGTGAAGAAGGCACTCATCAAAGTTGCCAAAGGAACAGCGGTAAACCCTTGTGAGTACTGTTTGTTTGGCAAACAACGCAGAGTCTCGTTTAATTCCTCTACAAAGAGAAGATCAGAGTTGTTGAGTCTGGTACACTCTGATATATGTGGTCTCATGGAAAAATAGTCATTGGGAGGTAACAGATATTTCGTGACATTCATTGATGATGCTTCACGAAAAGTCTGGGTATATATTTTGAAATCAAAGGATCAGGTCTTCGAGCACTTCAAAAGTTTTCACAACCTAGTGGAAAGAGAGACGGGAAAGAAGCTGAAGTGTCTGCGAACAGACAATGGAGGAGAGTATATTTCCAAAAGGTTAGCAGCATACTGCGTTGATCGCGGTATTCGACATGAGAAGACGGTCCCATATACCCCTCAGCACAATGGTGTAGCCGAAAGAATGAATCGGACCATCATGGAAAGAACAAGATGCATGCTCAGTATGGCCAAGTTACCAAAGCCATTCTGGGGTGAAGCAGTTCGTGCTGCCTGTTACCTGATCAACAGATCACCTTCTGCACCACTGAAATTTGAAGTTCCTGAGAAGATTTGGTCTGGAAAAGATGTCTCTTACTCTCACCTGAGAGTGGTTGGGTGCAAAGCCTTTGCACACGTATCCAAGGAGCTGAGACAGAAGCTCGATGTTAAGTCAACTCCATGTATCTTTGTTGGATATGGAGATGAAGAATTCGGATATAAGTTATGGGATCCAGTGACAAAAAGAATTGTCAGAAGTAGGGACGTTGTGTTCCATGAAAACCAGTACATAGGAACTAAAGCTTCCTCAATGCCAGTAGAGCTTAGTTCCTATACTACAGATCCTGCACCATTACAGTTCGCCACAGATAATGAGGATATGCAAGATCGAGATCCAGAAGCAGAAGAAGAAGCTCAGGGTATTGAGCAGGGGGAGCAAGAACCCTCTCCACCAGAAGCTGGTGTACCACCACAAGGGTTAGATGGTGATGAACCTCCTTTGGTTGATGAAGCTCAATCAAGAAGATCAGCAAGAGGCCGCCTACTGATTTCGTCGAGGAGATATCCGGAATCAGACTATATTCTGCTTACTGATGAGGGGGAGCCAGAGAGCTTCCAAGAAGTTCAAACTCATGCTGATAGAAGCCTATGGGTGCAAGCAATGCAAGAAGAGATGAGTTCTTTGCAGAAAAATCAGACCTATGAGTTGGTGAAACTTCCTGAAGGAAAGAAAGCCCTAAAGAATAAATGGGTGTTCAAGCTGAAGAAAGATGGCCAAGGGAAGCTGATAAAGTACAAGGCCAGATTGGTTGTCAAAGGATTCCAGCAGAAGAAGGGAATCGACTTTGACGAGATTTTTTCACCGGTGGTGAAGATGATGTCAATCCGAGTCATACTCGGATTGGTGGCCAGCTTGAATTTGGAACTCGAACAGATGGATGTGAAGACAGCCTTTCTCCATGGAGATTTGGAAGAGGAAATCTATATGGAGCAACCAAAAGGGTTTGAAGCTCCAAGGAAAGATCACTTAGTCTGCAAGCTAAAGAAGAGTCTCTATGGTCTCAAGCAAGCGCCGAGGCAATGGTACAAGAAGTTCGACTCATTCATGATGAGTAATCGTTACAAGAGACTTGTTGCAGATCAGTGTGTCTATGTTCGAAGGTTCCAGGATGACAAGTTTGTCATACTCCTTCTTTACGTTGATGATATGTTAATCATTGGTAAGGATAGGTCCATGATTAACAAACTAAAGAAGGAACTATCCAAGTCCTTTGACATGAAGGACTTAGACCCAGCACAACAAATTTTGGGCATGAAGATTGTTCGTGATAGGAAAGCCAAAAGGTTGTGGCTATCACAACAAAAATATGTTGAACGGATAATTAAGCGTTTCAACATAGGAGATGCAAAGCCAGTCAATACTCCACTTGCTAACCACTTCAAGTTGAGTAAGAGCTCATGTCCCTCTTCAAAGAAAGAGATTGAAGAGATGGAAGCAATCCCCTACTCTTCAGCAGTAGGAAGCCTGATGTATGCAATGGTTTGTACCAGACCAGATATTGCTCATGCTGTAGGCATGGTGAGCAGATTCCTTTCAAATCCAGGAAAGGATCATTGGAATGCAGTCAAGTGGATTCTCAGGTACCTGAAATGTACATCGAAGATGTGCTTGTGTTTTGGGGGAGCTAAACCAGTCTTGGAAGGCTATACAGATTCAGATATGGCAGGAGATCTGGATAGCAGGAAATCTACTTCGGGATTTCTCTTTACCTTTGCAGAAGGAGCTGTCTCTTGGCAGTCCAAATTGCAGAAGTGTGTTGCTTTATCTACAACAGAGGCAGAGTACATTGCAGCAGCAGAAGCTGGGAAAGAGATGTTGTGGATGAAGCGTTTTCTCCAAGAACTAGGGGTTAGTCAAGAAGACTACAAGGTATATTGTGATAGTCAAAGTGCTCTAGACTTGAGCAAGAATTCAATGTACCATTCCCGCACCAAGCATATTGATATCCGCTATCATTGGATACGCGAAGCGATGGAACAACAACTGTTAAAGCTTGTGAAGATCCATACGAAAGAGAATCCAGCGGACATGCTGACAAAGGTGGTTACAAGTGAGAAGCTTGAGCTATGCAGAGACATAGCTGGAATGGATAGCATCTAGGTAAATGGGCATGGAGGGGGAGAATTGTTGAAATCCCTACCCAAAGCAAGCAGTCATTGTTGACTGCTTGCTTCTCAGCTGGTAACGCCCAGCGGGTAACTGCATTTGCAGTTACCATTAAATGCATTCATATGCATTTGGCCCCCTATAAATTGAGGCTCTCGTTGTGAGCTTCAGATATACCAAGAAAGAAAAGAAAAGAGAGAGAATCAGGAGAGTTCTGAGAGAAAAGAAGAGAGTAGAGTTGAGTGGAGTGTCATCCTCCTCCTCTGTAATATTTTCTTGTGTACCACTATTTATTAGTGAAGCTCTTTTCTGTGGATGTAGGCAGTTGCCGAACCACGTTAAATTTCTTGGTGTCATTGTGTGAGTGGGAGTGCACTTTTATTTCCATTTTTATTTATTCCGTTGTGCCTGATTTCCCAACAGGTAGCACCACCAGAAACATAACAGCTAGAAAGGCCACCATATTGGAGCTGGAAGCCATTTCCTTAATTCACCGCAAGATCGAGAAGATCAGAAATGCACGCACTAGCTAGAGGCTTGAATTGATGAGAGATGATGAACTAGGAATTGATTTTGAGGAGGTTTTAGTGCTTGCATTTATACTATATGTGGTAGGTATATAATAATTAAATATAATATATAGGAATTGAAGTTTTCTTGATCAGATTATATAGGAGGAACCTTCTGCGAGACTTTTAACCATGCATGTCCATGCATGCACGCTGGTCATTTGGTCTATTACTTGCTTTGCAATATTAATCTAAATTCTACAAATTCTACATATTAAAATATATTCTTTTTTCATCTTATTTTCTATGTTTTAAATTATGGACTATGTCATGCTTTATTAAAACCAAAACTTTAAGCTTAAGCTGCTCACGGAGGAAAAATATATCTATGTTAACTTTATTATATATACATACTATTAAGAGAAAATATAATGATTAAATCTATATATTTTTTTGATAAGTAAAAATATTATATATATATATCAAAAGGAGTAACTAAGTACACTGATTGTATACAAGAAAACACATTGCCCATAATAGAAAGCCCCTAATAACCCAAAAAGCCCATGAAAAATAACCCAAAATTCACCAAGTCCAACCCCAACCCTTTGCATCCCGTAGAACTAAAACTATACCTAAAAACCATACTCCAACCCCTTGTTTTCTTGTCTTCACAAAACCCTCCCCTTAGACTTCCCTCTAGATGAGCTACCACCCTTAGTGTCAAAAATCTATATATTCCCATCAGTTAAGTTTTTTGGAATAAATCGTGATTTCATATGTTATCATAGCAAAGGCCGATTTTGAGTTCAAACCTTGACTTTCACTCTATCTCATTTAACTAAATATTTTGCATGTTGGACTCACTTATTGAGGGAGAGTTTGACCCACAGGTGATCAGATGGAGTATTAAGATAAAATATAAGGATTAAATATACCTATTTCCATCATTTTAAATTTTTAGGATATAAAATGGTGATTTCACACCTAATTATTGTATGCATATATATATATATCAAGAAAAAAGTTCAATCTAGTTTCCTCTGGAAAAATCATGCATCCTTGATCAAATAATAAATGCTTTTATCCCTCCATCCACTATTTTTTTTGTTTCCTATTCTCTCTCGCTCATAATGTCAAGTTTATGATCTCCAAGTTTCATTTCGCAATTAGGACTTGGTAATTTAGGCATTCAGCCTCTCAGAGAAAGTCATGCTAATTATTACAATTAGGCCGTATTAATCCATATAAGTAATTCAAACATATTTAATGTACATATACGCTAATTAAATCGATCTTAACCCAATAACTATATATTTAGGCAGATCAGTATCGTCGCTTATTATTAAAATAAACAATATAATTTCTCATTAGAACTATCAAGAAGAAAGGTTTCTCGGGATTCTATATATATATATATACGCGTACCTTGACCAGTCCCAGATCCATCGTCTGTAGTAGATTTTTGGACCGTAATCCCAAGTTTTGAACAATCAATTCCAAGTGTACCTTCAAGTAAGAATCAAACAACACGGAGCCAATTATTATCAGCTCTCTCAACTTGTTAACCTTTCTTCTCCATTTTAGAAACATATATATATATATGTATGTATGAGAGGTTCAGGTTTTTACATTCACTGTAGCATGGGAAGGCTGAGATGTTTAGAAGGTTGAAGTAGCCCGGGTTGCATTGACATGTGTGTGTATGTGTCTTGTTCTTGGTACAAGTCCCTTCTCCGCAATAGGCCCAGTAGCATGCTATAAAACCAAATACAAAAAATTTAATTAATGAGAATTTATTTAGGCAAAAAAAAACATATATATAGAGAGAGAGAGAGAGAGAGAGAGAGAAATTAGTGGAACAAAAAGGATATTGTTAATCAAGATGGTCATATATATATATAAATTGGTTACTTACGATCAAAGGCTGATAGATTGTGTGGATTCTCCGTTTGTGGAACCGGTGGAGGAGCGGGCTGGCAGCCGTAATCAAGAGTACCTGCAAAACAGAGCGAAAGAATAATTAATGAATACTTCATGATCTTTTTTACAACATATATAAATGGTGTGTTTAATCCCCCATTTATATATATATATATATATATCATGTGTGTGTGTGTGTGAAAAGATTAGATAGGAGGGGTTACAGTCAGGTATCACGCAGGGAAGAAACGTGAGATCATCGTCATCGTCATCATCATCGTCGTCACGAGTTCGCTTCCAACCATCTTCGCATTCGCATTTGAAGCCAAGTGGGTAATCTATGTCAGCTGAGCAATTTCCCCTTCCACATTCCACTTCTTCACACACCTTTTCTGCAATTCAAACCCAAAAAGAACAAAATAATAAAGACAAAGCCAAAAGAAAAACAACACTGATATCTGTGTAATTTCTTGAGTAGTATTGCTGCATGATGATGCCCTAGCTTTTTTAGCTAAGATATTCAAAGTTGTAATATGATAGCTTTTGGAAGAGATAAGGTTATATTGAGTACCATAAAGATCATCAAGATCATGAGTATGATTTGAGGCTAGGGAAGATATGGGTAGCACCACCAGAAACATAACAGCTAGAAAAGCCCCCATATTGGAGCTGGAAGCCATTTCCTTAATTCACCACAAGATCGAGAAGATCAGAAATGCACGCACTAGCTAGAGGCTTGAATTGATGAGAGATGATGAGCTAGGAATTGTACTTGCATTTATACTATATGTGGTAGGTATATAATAATTAAATATAATATATAGGAATTGAAGTTTTCTTCAGATATAGAAGGAAGCTTCTGCGAGACTTTTAACCATGGATGTCCATGCATGCACGCTGGTCATTTGGTCTATTACTTGCTTTGCAATATTAATCTAAATTCTACATATTAAAATATATTCTTTTTTCATCTTATTTTCTATGTTTTAAATTATGAACTATGTCATGCTTTATTAAAACCAAAACTTTAAGCTTAAGCTGCTCACGGAGGAAAAATATATCTTATGTTAACTTTATATATTTACATACTATTAAGAGAAAATATAATGATTAAATCTATATATTTTTTTGATAAGTAAAAATATTATATATATATCAAAAGGAGTAATCAAGTACACTGAATGTATACAAGAAAACACATTGTCCATAATAGAAAGCCCATAATAACCCAAAACGCCCGTGAAAAACAACCCAAAATACACCAACCCCAACCCCTTGCATCTCGTAGAATTAAAACTATACCTAAAAACCCTACTCCAACCCCTTGTTTTCCCATCTTCACAAAACCCTCCCTTTAGACTTCTCTCTAGATGAGCTACCACCCTTAATGTCAAAACTCTATATATTCCTATCAGTTAAGTTTTTGGAATAAATCGTGATTTCATATATTATCATAGCAAAGGCCGATTTTGAGTTCAAACCTTGACTTTCACTCTATCTCATTTAACTAAATATTTTGCATTTTGGACTCACTTATTGAGGAAGAGTTTGACCCACACGTGATCAGATGGAGTATTAAGATAAAATATAATGATTAAATATACCTATAATTTCCATCATTTTAAATTTTTAGGATATAAAATGGTGATTTCACACCTAATTATTGTATGCATATATCAAGAAAAAAGTTCAATCTAGTTTCCTCTGGAAAAATCATGCATCTTTGATCAAATAATAAATGCTTTTATCCCTCCATCCACTATTTTTTTTGTTACCTATTCTCTCTCTCTCTCATAATGTCAAGTTTATGATCTCCAAGTTTCATTTCGCAATTAGGACTTGGTAATTTAGGCATTCAGCCTCTCAGAGAAAGTCATGCTAATTATTACAATTAGGGTATTAATCCATATAAGTAATTCAAACATATTTAATGTACATAGACGCTAATTAGATCGATCTTAACCCAATAACTATATATTTAGGCAGATCAGTATCGTCGCTTATTATTAAAATAAACAATATAATTTCTTATTAGAACTATCAAGAAGAAAGGTTTCTCGGGATTCTATATATATATATGCGTACCTTGACCAATCCCAGATCCATCGTCTGTAGTAGATTTTTGGACCGTAATCCCAAGTTTTGAACAATCAGTTCCAAGTGTACCTTCAAGTAAGAATCAAACAACACGGAGCCAATTATTATCAGCTCTCTCAACTTGTTAACCTTTCTTCTCCATTTTAGAAACATATATATATATATATGTATGTATGAGAGGTTTAGGTTTTTACATTCACTGTAGCATGGGAAGGCTGAGATGTTTAGAAGGTTGAAGTAACCCGGGTTGCATTGACATGTGTGTGTATGTGTCTTGTTCTTGGTACAAGTCCCTTCTCCGCAATAGGCCCAGTAGCATGCTATAAAACCAAATACAAAAAATTTAATTAATGAGAATATATTTAGGGAAAAAAAAACATATATATATATATAGAGAGAGAAAGAGAGAGAGAGAGAGAGAGAAATTAGTGGAACAAAAAGGATATTGTTAATCAAGATGGTCATATATATATATATATATATAAATTGGTTACTTACGATCAAAGGCTGATAGATTGTGTGGATTCTCCGTTTGTGGAACCGGTGGAGGAGCTGGCTGGCAACCGTAATCAAGAGTACCTGCAAAACAGAGCGAAAGAATAATTAATGAATACTTCATGATCTTTTTTACAACATATATAAATGGTGTGTTTAATCCCCCATATATAAATATATATATATATATATATCATGTGTGTGTGTGAAAAGATTAGATAGGAGGGGTTACAATCAGGTATCACGCAGGGAAGAAACGTGAGATCATCGTCATCGTCATCGTCATCGTCGTCACGAGTTCGCTTCCAACCATCTTCGCATTCGCATTTGAAGCCAAGTGGGTAATCTATGTCAGCTGAGCAATTTCCCCTTCCACATTCCACTTCTTCACACACCTTTTCTGCAATTCAAACCCGAAAAAGAACAAAATAAAGACAAAGCCAAAAGAAAAACAACACTGATATCTGTGTAATTTCTTGAGTAGTATTGCTGCATGATGATGGCCTAGCTTTTTTAGCTAAGATATTCAAAGTTGTAATATGATAGCTTTTGGAAGAGATAAGGTTATATTGAGTACCATAAAGATCATCAAGATCATGAGTATGATTTGAGGCTAGGGAAGATATGGGTAGCACCACCAGAAACATAACAGCTAGAAAAGCCCCCATATTGGAGCTGGAAGCCATTTCCTTAATTCACCACAAGATCGAGAAGATCAGAAATGCACGCACTAGCTAGAGGCTTGAATTGATGAGAGATGATGAGCTAGGAATTGTACTTGCATTTATACTATATGTGGTAGGTATATAATAATTAAATATAATATATAGGAATTGAAGTTTTCTTCAGATATAGAAGGAAGCTTCTGCGAGACTTTTAACCATGGATGTCCATGCATGCACGCTGGTCATTTGGTCTATTACTTGCTTTGCAATATTCATCTAAATTCTACATATTAAAATATATTCTTTTTTCATCTTATTTTCTATGTTTTAAATTATGAACTATGTCATGCTTTATTAAAACCAAAACTTTAAGCTTAAGCTGCTCACGAAGGAAAAATATATCTATGTTAACTTTATTATATATACATACTATTAAGAGAAAATATAATGATTAAATCTATATATTTTTTATAAGTAAAAATATTATATATATATATATCAAAATGAGTAACCAAGTACACTGATGTATACAAGAGAACACCTTGCCCATAATAGAAAACTCCTAATAACCCAAAAAGCCCGTGAAAAACAACCCAAAAAACACCAAGCCCGACCCCAACCCCTTGCATCCCGTAGAACTAAAACTCTACCTAAAAACCCTACTCCAACCCCTTGTTTTCCGTCTTCACAAAGTCCTCCCTTTAAACTTCTCTCTAGATGAGCTACCACCCTTAGCGTAAAAAATCTATATATTCCCATCAGTTTAAGTTTTTGGGATAGATTGTGATTTCATATGTTATCAGAGCAAAGGTTTTGAGTTCAAACCTTAACTTTCACTCTATCTCATTTAACTAAATATTTTGCATGTTGGACTCACTTATTGAGGGAGAATTTGACCTACATGTGATCAAATGGAGTATTAAGATAAAATATAATGATTAAATATACCTATAATTTCCATCATTTTAAATTTTGTAGGATATAAAATGGTGATTTCACACCTACATATTGTATGTATATATCAAGAAAAAAGTTCAATCTAGTTTCCTCTGGAAAAATCATGTATCTTGATCAAATAATAAATGTTTTTATCCCTCCATCCACTATTTTTTTTGTTACCTATTCTCTTTCGCTCATAATGTCAAGTTTATGATCTCCAAGTTTCATTTCGCAATTAGGACTTGGTAATTTAGGCATTCAGCCTCTCAGAGAAAGTCATGCTCAAATATGTACGCTAGAGATTATTTCATGGCCTCTGACCAGTAGTGCTAGCGGGCCGCCCAACCGCTAGTCTATTTAGATTTTTTCATTTTCCTTTTATTTTTCTTCAATAATTTTTTAAGATCCTTAATCATTAAGAATAAAATAAAAAAAATACACAACTTTTTTTATTAATAATCATTTTTTTAACCATCGAGTAAAAATGAAAAAATTAAAATAATTGAGCGATGATTTTGAACGATAATTTTGTGGTGTTCTACTAACATTTTCCATATATATAATATATATATATAATTTAGAGTACCTGAAGGAGATCTTTCACATTAGGTTGGGTTTGGATACACAGTTCAAATGAGATGAGATGTTTTGAATAGTATTGAATAAAATATTGTTAGAATATATTTTTTGTATTATTTTTATTTTGAGATTTGAAAATTTTGAATTGTTTATTATATTTTTGTATGAGAATTTGAAAAAGTTGTAATGATTGAGATGAGATAAGATATGGGTTTTGTGTAAACAAACGGAGCCTAAAGCCATTCTGTCCAAATAAACTCTAGAAAATTTAAAATCTAGCTTAAAAAAATTAAAAATTAAAATTAATAAACTTGAATCGATATATAGTATAACTAATAATTAAGTTCATTATTTTCAACGACCGGCCCTATCTAACTTAATATAAAATAGACATAATCTCTTTTCTTTCATTCAACGAAAAATGAAAGAAAATATATATAAATATATATATACTTTTTCTTCAAATCCTAAATCAGGAGGAGTAGGCCTGAAATACCAATTTTTCGTGAGACTCGTTAGTTTGTGTCCTTTTGAAGAAAACCTGGTAATTTTAGATTTTAAATTAAAATCATGAAAATTCTTTTCAAGTAAATCAATCTCTTTGGCTACAGAAGACTCATTATCAGATGATTCTTCTGTGCTTTCAACAAGAACAATTTATGGCCCATTGCTATATATATATGCTTTGAGAATCTTTATTAGTTTATTTGTTTATATGGTAAGTACGTAGTGTGCATTTACACATTTTTTTTCCTTATCAAGAAAACTGTAAATCATGGGAACTCAGTACGCACTACAAGAAAAACAGGTATTTATGACCCCTTTTTTTGTAATGAAAAAGACTATTTGTGACAAAAACAGACTCATTTTAGCTGTAAATAGTCATTTCGCTGGAAATAACTAGTTGCAAATAAGCAATTTTCTTGTAGTGACGTAAATTGTCAAGATCTGATTGTCCAGCTAGATTTTGCAGGATTAGCTACTTTTCATCAATCTTAACAGTCAGAATGAACGATCAAGTGTTTAAACTACAAGTTTTTGGTAAATGGAGGATGTAATCGTGTGTTAGTTTTAATAATTTGGACTGAATGGAGCTGGAAAACTTGATAATTTGAAGGATATAAAGTCTACTTTTTCCCAATTTCAAATAAACTTGGATCAATATATAGTATAACTAATTAAGTTGATTATTTTCAACATGAACCCTATGATCTAACTTAATATAATATTTAGACATACTCTCTTTTCTTTCATTGAACCAAAAATGAAAGAAAATGATGCAATCGATTGTGGCCCCTCCTGCATGCATAATGCTCACATATTTTTTAAATGGAAAATGACAAAGATGCAACTTTTTTTACAAGTTCCTGTAAATTAAGAACCTTTTTGTAAAATCATTACACGACTTTTATAAAAACGTTGTAACGATTTTACAAAAAGGTCATCGATCCATTTAAAGCAGATTTATAAAAAAAGTTGTATATATATCATTACTCGTTTGAAGATATGATTTATCCATTTAGGAGAGTAGGTAAAATTACTTGCAACAACAACTAAAGTACCAATTGATATTTAATATATAGAAAAAGCATTTATAACTATAAATACTAATCATAACATTTATTCTCATCATGTGGTGTTGTATACAACAGTCATCGTCAGCCTATGACGACTGTTTTCACTCATACAAATTTTGTACATAAATAAACCAGCGAATAATTAGGGAAATAATAAGGAAAACATGATGAACAAAGAGGCTAAATAAATGTGTCTGTCTACGCATGCATGCATGCCAAATCTCGATGCATGATGAATTACTTGGCATTAACCCTCCTACTTCCACAGAAACATACACAACGACGCCATCAATATAGCCATCCAATGGAACTTTCCAGGCAGAAACGAGGTAGCTGAAGACAAAAACAGAAGAGATATATTAAACAAAACAAAACAAAAATGTCAACATGAGGTGATCTGTATGTCTATTTCTCATGAACTATCTGATCTGTATGCACTAAAAGAAAAATGGATATTTGTGACCATTCTTTTGCAACAAAAAATACTATTTACGATGAAAACAGACTCATTTTAACTGAAAATATTTATTTCGCTGGAAATAACTGATCGTAAATAAGCAGCTTGCTTGTAGTGACGTTGTATCATAATCTCTTATGAATTTTAGTATATATATATAGTTCTTAATTTGCTATATTGAAGTTGATCAGGTAATTAATTTGGACTATTCAACGTCAATATTATATCCTCATAATTATTACTAAAAGATTAATGACAAAGGAGGTTCTAGTTATAATAGCCCATCAAATTAAATAACATTAATATTCATGCATGTACATCTTCAGTCAACTGCGTGTAATTGTATGCTTGTGGGAAAAAATAAAGGATTTTCAGAAGATCAGCTTGAAAGACTAGTCTTCCAAATTAGCCGAAAAAAACAAAAAAACGTACAAAGTTGTTGAAAATATCTTTATTTTTAGGAAGAAAAAGTCATGGTTTGACCTAATTAAGCTGCCTAGCTAAACCTCAAGATTTTTCTTAGCAAAAGATCCTTCAAGATTATACAGCAATATATATATTATTATATATAATCACTACTAAAATACTAATACTAATAATAATTAATGAGGATGCCAACATTAACATTAATAATTATTCCGAAAATCATGAAATGCTTTGTATGTTCATAAATATCATCGGGCCCTAGCTTATAATTACAATTAGGGTATTAATCCATATAAGTAATTCAAACATATTTAATGTACATATACGCTAATTAGATCGATCTTAACCCAATAACTATATATTTAGGCAGATCAGTATCGTCGCTTATTATTAAAATAAACAGTATTTCTTATTATAACAATCAAGTTCATGAAAGGTTTCTCGGGATTCTATATATATAAATATACACGTACCTTGACCAGTCCCAGATCCATCGTCTGTAGTAGATTTTTGGACCGTAATCCCAAGTTTTGAACAATCAGATCCAAGTGTACCTTCAAGTAAGAATCAAACAACATAGAGCCAATTATCAGCTCTCTGATCAACTTCTTAACCTTTCTTCTCCATTTTAGAAACATATATATATATATAATATATATGAGAGGTTTAGGTTTTTACATTGACTGTAGCATGGGAAGGCTGAGATGTTTAGAAGGTTGGAGTAACCCGAGTTGCATTGACATGTATGTGTATGTGTCTTGTTCTTGGTACATGTTCCGTCTCCGCAATAGGCCCAGTAGCATGCTATAAAACCAAATAAAAAAAATTAATTAATGAGAATTTATTTAGGGAAAAAAAAAACATATATATAGAGAGAGAGAGAGAGAGAGAGAGAGAGAGAGAGAGAGAAATTAATGGAATAAACATGATATTGTTAATCAAGATGGTCATATATATATATATATATATATATTGGTTACTTACGATCAAAGGCTGATATATTGTGTGGATTCTCCGTTTGTGGAACCGGTGGAGGAGCTGGCTGGCAGCCGTAATCAAGAGTACCTGCAAAACAGAGCGAAAGAATAAATATAGAATACTTCATGATCTTTTTGACAACATATGTGTGTGTGTGTGAAAAGATTAGATAGGAGGGGTTACAATCAGGTATCACGCAGGGAAGAAACGTGAGGTCGTCATCGTCGTCACGAGTTCGCTTCCAACCATCTTCGCATTCGCACTTGAAGCCAAGTGGGTAATCTATGTCAGCTGAACAATTTCCCCTTCCACATTCCACTTCTTCACACACCTTTTCTGCAATTCAAACCCGAAAAAGAACAAAATAAAGACAAAGCCAAAAGAAAAACAACACTGATATCTGTGTAATTTCTTGAGTAGTATTTCTGCATGATGGCCTATATAGCAGCTTTTAGCTAAGATATTCAAAGTTGTAAAATATGCTTTTGGAAGAGATGAGGATATATTGATCAGTACCATAAAAATCATCAAGATGAGTATGATTTGAGGCTAGGGAAGACATGGGTAGCACCACCAGAAACATAACAGCTAGAAAAGCCACCATATTGGAGCTGGAAGCCATTTCCTTAATTCACCACAAGATCGAGAAGATCAGAAATGCACGCACTAGCTAGAGGCTTGAATTGATGAGAGAT